>RJWJ010002472.1:0-91145 GCA_004363605.1 Indri indri
CCCTATACTGTTCTCCATATTGGCTACACTAAGTTACATTCCCACCAACAGCGTATGAGGGTTCCCCTTTCTCCACATCCTCGCCAACATTCATTAGTGCCTGTCTTTTTGATAAAAGCCATTTTAACTGGGGTGAGATGATAATCTCATTGTAGTTTTGATTTGCATTTCTCTGATGACTAATGATGTTGAGCATTTTTTTATGTGCCTGTTGGCCATTTGTATGTCTTCTTTTAAGAAATGTCTATTCAGATCCTTTGCCCATTTTTTAATCAGATTATTTGGTTTTTTCCTATTGAGTTGTTGGAGCTCCTTATGTATTCTAGTTATTAATCCCTTGTCAAATGGGTAGCTTGCAAATATTTTCTCCCATTCTGTGGCTTATCTCTTCACTTTCTTGTTTCCTTAGCTGTGTAGAAGCTTTTTAGTTTGATGTAATCCCATTTGTCTGATTTTTCTTTGGTTGCCTGTTCTTTGGGTGATATAATTCATGATATGTTCTGATGTATAAGATGGAAATATGTTTGGCTAGAAAGGAATTGAACTGTAATTAAATGTGAATGTGTCATTAAATGAAGGCTTGTGTTCAGCATTTATGTAAACTCTGCTTCCTTGAAAAGGAAATCCTGCCTTATTGCTACTGTTCCCAGTGCCTGCATCACTGCCTGGTATATGAGATAGAAATAAATAAACCAAGAGTACTTTATTTTCCTTAGTAACTTGCTGATTTCCCCCCAATTATAAATAAGCATATGTATGTATGTGTTCTAACATTGTCCCAGTTTACCTTCTTTCTATTTAAAAAAAAAAAAAAAAAGAATCTTTAGAGATGGGGTCTTGTGATATTGCCCAGGCTAGTCTCGAACTCCTGGGCTCAAGAGGTCCTCCTACCTCAGCCTCGCAAAATGCTGGGATTACTGGCTGTCCTCCTAACAATACAAAAATTCCTGTTTTTATCTACAGAATCTGGTTCTTAGCATTTTTTTTCTTTGAGCTCAATCTCAAATTAAGATGAAGCAATTATGAGATTTTAATATTCAAGGGGAATTTTTTTTCTTTTACTTTTCAAAAGTTAGGTAAATCAAGGTATCCCTCTGATAAGAATCCCTAGAAGGGAATAAATAATCTTGGGTTATATTTCTTGAAATTGTATGTTCCTCCTTAGACAGAAAAACACTTTCGTTGAATTTTCTAAAACATTTTCAAAGAAGATTCTTAGCATTCCTCTTCTTGTTATTTATGTAGCTCACAAAGCAAGTACCTGCCCTTTTGCTACCAAGGTATAAATGCCTCATTTGATAATATAGGTGGGTGTTTTTTGGTTGGTTTAACAAAATACAATAATGTGTCTTTAGTACATTCAGGATGGGAAGATTTTTAAAATATAACATGAATTTATCTTCTGCTTAGAAACGTATTTCACATTTAATGCAGAAACTTGGTAAATACAGCAATAACAAAAAGTGAGGGAAAATTGGCATTCATTGGGAAGGATTTTACTTTTTTAACTTCAAGTTTTATTCTTGCATTTCTGCCCAGCCTGAAAAAAAGGTCAGGTTCCTGGAGAAGGAAATTATAAATGCCTGAGATTAAGGTATTTAAATTGAAAATCTGCCTTAGCTTTTCTTAAAACACCACCTTTACCATAGTAAAGAATTTTAATAGCAGTGCAGATGAGGATAAAAGATAAAGGTCAATTATGTGCTTGTTAAATTAATCTAACTGCCTCTTTTACCATCTTTGCTATGGAGTATTATTCAGTACTAATTATCCTCCTGTTATTCAGCCCTTTTATCCCAAAATAAGAGGAATTGATGAGGATCTGTGCACTGTGTTATGTCTGATCACAGTTTGACTAGCACAGTCTGAAAGTGGGTTGTACAGGATGAGACAGAGAGCAGCCTAATTGCTCTCCCTGCATCAGCAGCATCTATAAAGCATCCTGGGAATTGCTCGCCCTACGTTCAGAGCAGCTGGTCACATGAGCCTGAATTTTCAGTTCAGTTCATTAGTCAGCCATTTTGGTCACCACCCTGCTTACTGCGCACGACCAATCCTATGAGAACTCAGCATCCCAGCTCATCTGAGCAGATCCTGGAAGTGATTTCTGCAGTTCGGGATTTTTTTTTTTTTTTTGTATGTTAAATTGAAAATTCAGGTTTCTTTTTTGTTCATTTTTTGGGAGGGGTTATTTTTTTCTGCACAAAGAAGGAGTATTTTTCACTTATTCATGCCGAGGCCAGTTTTTCAAAGCCAGCAAAGGGAGCATCGGCCGGGCAGGATTTAAAGCCTATAGCTCAGCTGAGGAAAAAAAGCATAAGGAAGGGAAGATAAAAGGAGAGGAAGCTGGCAGAAGACAAGAATCATCTTTTTTTTTATTATGTGGTAGGAACTGTTTATAAGAAAAGATAGTATAGACTTCTTTATCTCGAGCAGTTGGTTCTTAAACTGTAAGGTATTTTTCCTTGTTTCTTGTAAACCTCCCCCACCCCTTTTCCTGAAAGCTTTGTTTCAGAGCTTTGGATTTGGGGTTTTTTTGTGAGGAGGTCTTATTTATTTTTGTGGGGTGTGTGTGTGAGTGTGTGTGTGTGTGTTGTGGTCCCAGCTGAGTCATCATGTCTGCTCTGACGCCTCCAACTGATATGCCCACCCCCACCACTGACAAGATCACACAGGCTGCCATGGAGACCATCTACCTTTGCAAATTCCGAGTGTCTATGGATGGAGAATGGCTCTGCCTGCGAGAGCTGGATGACATCTCACTTACACCTGACCCAGAGCCTACCCATGAAGGTACGGTCGGATCCCGCCCGCTAGTGTCTCACCAGCACCCTCATTGTTGTCGGGGGAGGGGGACAGCTGGGAGGGTCAGGGAAAAGTAGGAAGAACCTACACTCTAATCTGTTAACAATGCTGAAAACCTTTCATATTTTCCTACCACCCACTTGCCCTTCTCTTGCCTACTGGGAAAAAAGAAATTTTTCCTGTCCCCGAGGTATCCTTTCAAAAGATACTCGTGCTTGTTCAGAGTTCTTTGTCTTTAAGCCTCTAAAAAGAACATTTGAGGTCACTTATCACATCCAATCCTAATCAGTAATGAAAAAGCTTTTAATTTTGTTCATATATGAAAATATTATAGAAATTATAGTGAATCTTAACAGAATAAGTTAACATGACTATGATTATAGGATTGTATATGATAAATACAAGAGGGGTATCCTATTATCAGGATATACTGTTAAACTGGCTATGACATCTAGAAAATGTTTGATAAAATATTATCTTTTTGAAATAATATGGATTATTAGATTAGATGAGAAAGTAATTGTACATTCAGCATTTGTTCAGTGAATATGGACTCTTTAAAAACATAATGCCGTGAAAAGGTTAATCGCGGTTACTATGGTAATCCTTATAGATTACAATAGAATAGTAATGTTGGAATCTTTTGGCCATTGCTTTTTATAGATTGTTTGTGGTAGCTATTATGACTTATTTGAAATTTCCAGTCTTAGTACCTTTGAGATCTTTGTGGTCCCTTGACTTGTGACTCTCTTTTCAGAACCTTTTCTAAATTTCCAGGGTTTTTCTACTGCCACTTAATTCTGTTAATGCCACATAAAGAGAGTTGATTTGAGTCATAGCAACAAATTGTTTTGTTTTTAATACAGTGGCTTCTTAGCTAGTGGTTATTCTCTACGCTTAAACTAATGAAGACAGAAATGCTTGTATGTGAGAAGTTCTTCATAAACAAATTCCTGATAATTAGGCATATCTATAGGACAGAGAGGGCCATGAGGTAAATTGCAGAGACCAAATGGGGTTAGGAAAAGTGATTTCTTGCCCTTGACCTTGTCTTGCAATCTAATCATGACTCAGATTTTACCCACGTGTTTGATAAGGATCTTATCTTCCCAGTCAAACTTAACCTTGAGAAAGTTTTAGAAATAGTGGTTACTATCACAGACCACAAAGCAGTAATTTCGGTTGTTTTTAAGAACAATGTTTAAGTAGTTTTTCAGACTCACTGCATCTTTTAACAATTGGTTTGTCAATTAGACAGCTTCCTTTGGCTCTAAATTTCGGAGCAAGGTTTAAAAGAAATCAGCTGAAATTCCATACAATACCAGTACTGTTTAAAATACCCTCCAAAGCTTTAAAAATCTTGAGAGCAGAAAAGTACAGTTTTAGAAGGCTATCAAGAAATTTTTTAGCAACTGCATATGCAAATTTATCAATTTGCATATTTTATTTTTAAAAAAATCTATATTCCCATCCATTTTGAAAGTCATGCAATATGAAATGTCCCCTTAGTTATAAAATCTAGTTTATCAGTGTCTCAAAAATAATTTTTTAATGATTTTAGTACTTTGAGTATATGTTTTTTGAGCAAGATTTCTATGGGTAAGCAAAAGTGAGCTGTTTGGTAAGCATTTGTAGTGGTGCTGTTTGAATTCTTCATGGAGAAATCTGTGGCAACACGTTGCTCAGTACTGTGAAAAATGTGTAAGAGCTGCAGTCTAAGCTATAAGCTGCAATCTAACCTACACTCCTTTGATTAAGGAAATCAGACAAATAGGAAGTCTCCAAGACCTTTAATTAACTATAGAGGATTTGGAGGAAAATTGAGAAATGCTGACAGTGAGTTTTGGAACTTCACCTTAAATTGAGCAAAAGAAACAAGTATTTCAAATTATTAGAAATGAAAATAATGAAAGAAAGAACAGGCCCATGAAGGCATATGCAAGTACAATGACCTAGTAAACCAGGTGGTGCTTTATGGGAGTTTTATTTCCTTGCTCCACTGACAAACTCTGGATGTCTAAGCAGCCATTTGGTCCCAAGGAATGTCTGCTTTAGTATTAATACCAGTGACAATTATTAGGTTTAGCTTAGCTATAAGCATGTAAGTGGTGGTCAATGATTATGTGAATCTAAGCTTGTTGACAAAATGGAGCTCCTGGTGCCTAGATCAGTGGGAGTGTTCAGACTACTTCCCAGGCTAATTCATAGAGAGAAGGACATCAAACCACACAAATCTTGCAAATGGCACCCCCCTGACTCCACAAAAGAAAATGGGCAAAAAGCATAATGTACCCTCTTAAAATGATGGTATAGATTGACTGTGTGTGGCCTTAGCAATAGAAGCTTTGTGGTTTCTAAGTTTTGTTTTCTGAAAACAGTTCCTGCCCTTCACTGGACAGTCCCCAGTGTAGACCCTGACCTAGAGTTTATGCCTACCTTAACCCTTAAATACATGGGAATAAAAACATTCACTTCATTATCTCAGTGCTTATTTGTGGTCAGTGAGGGGATCACTCTCTTCTTAAAACCAGGAGCAAATCTCCAACTTTGATTGCTAACAGATTTCCCCTAAAGACAAGAGCCTAGGATTGATTCCACAGGAGAGGAGAGGGTCAGAAGAGGCTTTATGGAGGGAGAGTTGGGCTGGCCCTTGAAAGATAACTGGGTGATCAGCAGGCAGACGCAGGGTAGGGCATTTCGGATAGTACACAGTGAGCCGTTCGAGCCAGGGACTAGCAAACAGGAGCACAGCGGGCTCGTGGTTAGCACACACACAGGGTGCAAGGCTGGAAAGATAAGCAGGGGCTGGATTGTGGAAATCTTCCTCTTCATACCGATAAGCCTGGACTCCATCCTGCAGCGAAAAGCTGGTGGTGTTTTATGTCTGGGAATAACATGAAATAAGATTTTTATTGTGGAATGATCACCCTGGCTGCTAGCAGGGTGGTGAGTAGACCAGAAGGATATAAGCTCTCCAGGGCCCCCTAACCATTAAAATGGTCTGAGTAAGAGATGACAATTCCAAACTAAGGCAGTGAGAGTGAACACAAAAGGGAAGGAACAGTCACTGGAAAAGTAAGGTACCTGATGCCTGAGGAGGTGGGTGGCTGGAGCATGAACGTGAGGTGGTGCCTAGAATCTCTCCCAAATCTCTGGCGTCAGATCCTGGGTTCCCTTCACCAACAGACAATGCAGAAGGAAGAGAAGGTTCGAATCCCAGATGCTAATAGATTGTGACCAACCAAAGGAGTCCTATCACTCTTAAAATTCAGTCTTGCGGCCCACCCAAAGAAGCATAAATCTGGTTTACATTTTTCCAGGTTACATACCCTGGCTTTATTATGTACCCCAACTTCCACAAACAGTTGGGATCCTCACACTTGGGGCGGGGGCCGAGGGGAGGAGTAAGACTTACATGGACATTCAGAGATTTGAGGACATGGCTCGCGTACCTTTTGTCATATCAACACTGGAGGAGCAGCCTTGTTTATATAAAATTCACCTTGCATTTTCCTGATGTAGAAAAACACGTACCACCATTGAAATGACCTCTCAGAGCCTTTTTTTTTTTTTTTTGAGTTTTTTTAGTTTCTGACAACATAGTGGAATTTCAAAGCAAAGGAACTTTTAAGTTACCATGAAATATTTAGAAAATATGTGACCTTTGTTTTTCTCAAGAATGGAAGCAAAACACCTCAGTTAGACCTTTAACACATTAACTGCTAGTGAGTTGTATTTAACTCATACTAGTTTTGAGCCTGGGGTTTTGAGCAAAGCATATGCAATTCACACATCTCTTCACCTTGGGAGCTGCAAGAACTATTTTTCAAGTTGCATATAGCTCTTGCACAGAAAACAATAAAAAATAAATTTTTCATTAAATTAGAAAGGATCATTTTGTTTTTGGAGTTTTTATTCTATTTTCGTAATAAAACACCATGGCCCCAAGAAAATTTTTTTTTCTAGTGTGGCAGTGAATATGTTAAACATTATTACAGTGATTTTAGAAATGATACCATTAGTGAAATGAAGTGATGTGCTTTATATTTATGTTTGTTTTAAAGTCGTGTGCTTGTTGCATCTGAATTTCTTGCTGTAGCATTCTTGAAATATAATATAATATATAATATAATATGTAATATATATTATAATAATATAATATATAATTCCAGGATCAGGAAAATAATAAAAAGATTTTTTTCAGAAATTCTTCAATAAATGTATGTACATACACACGTACATACACATGAAGGGCAAACTGTAGTATTACTTTTAATATTATCAAATGTTTAACAACAAACTCAACTATAGTTGTGATTCAGTTTATAGTAAGTTTACCCTGTAACAAGTTTACCTCATTAGCAATTTGCATCTTGATGGAAATTTTTGATACTTTAAAGAGGCTCTTTAAAGAAAAAAAGCTCCGAGCCTTTCATGTTTTGTCTCGTATGTGACTACAATGCTCCTCAATTTCCAATGGGGTTATGTCCCAATAAACCCAGTCTAAGTTGCAAACATCCTAAGTTGAAATACATGTAATACACCTAATCTATGGAACGTGGTAGTTTTTAGCCTAGCCTGTGAGCCTACAAGTTGGGCAAAGCCATCCGGCAATGCAGTGCACTGTGGAATACCTGTTGTTCCCCCTCGTGATCACGTGGCTTGCTGCCACTGTCCAGCCTCATAAGAGAGCCTCAGAAAAGAGCAAAATTCAAAATTTGAAGTATGGTTTCTACTGGATGCATATTGAGTTCTCACCATCATAAAGTTGTGGTATCGTAAATTGAACCATCGTAAGTTGGGGACCATCCATGAATTGAAATTAGCTTAAAAGACAGCAATAATGTCATAATTTCAGAAGAGAAAATATTTTGCACATATTGCCTTTACTCTAAAGTGCTCTATAGAGAGGTTTTTGAATTAGATTTATGGTCTAAGTCAAATTCCTTACTTGTTCTTAAACTAAATGTCCAGTTTTTAGTCCATTTTCCTTTTCCTTCTACATTCCCGCTCTCTTTTATCATTTTTGGGATATTTATATGGTTCGAGTGGCAAGCAAGTTAAAAAGCCCAATTTAAAATAATTCTTGCATACTTACTAAAGTAGGTCTAAGTCGAATTTTTGAATTAGACTTTTTTCTTATTATAAAAGTATATTGGTTGCGGAGATTTGGAACCTTCTAAGTAGGATATTGGTACAAAATTCAAAATGATTGTGAAGAAGTCTCTGCTGGATACCTGACAAGTCTATTTAGAATTGGGTGGATATTAATTCGACTGTGGAACACTTTATTGCTCTCACTATGGGTATATCTGAGAACAATAAAGGAGTTGTTACAATAATGAGGCTGATTTGGCTGTAGGTGCTGTCAGCTACAGTGATCGTCGTTAATTTAGAGATAATGTAGTATAGGGGTTCAAAGCGTAGATTTTGTGTCTTGGATCTGGATTCAGTTCCTTACCCCACTGCTCAGTAGTCATGTGACCTTGTATAAGTTACTAAATCACTTCATGCCTGAATTTTCCTCTTCTCTTAATTTTGGATATTAGCAGTAACTACTTGATAAGTTAGGAGGCTTAAATGAAATAATTAATGTAAAGCACCCTGTAAATGGTAGCTGTTCGTGTCAGTCATTATTCACGAAGCAATAGTTGGAGCCACAGCAGTGTAAGCCACATTCTTAAATATGTTACCATTTTAATTTATATTTCTTTTTTTTTATCTAACTTTATGGAGCAATCTAAACTATTTGTTTATCAGACAGACTAAAGTGGACATTAGTAGCTTAAACTCAAATTTTAGCATTGTTCTTTATTAGATCTCTATAAACAAGAAAATAACTGATTAAAAATGATCAAGTTATCAGTTATCAAGAACTATGTGCTTTTCTATTAACCTTCCTTTAGGGGTAGGGAATCCGACATTGAGAGGTAATACACAGACGATCAGTTTAATACAATAAAATATATCATTTGGTTACAAAGGTAATAGTAAGCTTTGAAATTACTTTTTTGACTTAACTTCCTTCTCAATACAGATAATAAGAAATAGACTGTGAAGAAATTATGTGTCAGATGGACATAGTGAGAAAAGAACCTTCGCTTAAGTTTTTGAGTTCAGGGTTATTGTGGAGAACTGCGTGTGATGGCAGGATTCACACATGCTGTTATTACATAGCTCTGCTGGTTTCCCTTGGTGGTTGCATTTGCTTTGGTGATCACTTAGAATATCCAGCATTTATACTATAACATGGAAAGAGAAGCTTATGTGAAATATCTAGGAGCATAGTAAGGGTAGTATACTACATGCGATGAATATATTTTGGTCTATTAGTTGATCATAAATATTTACTGGGCATCCCTTGGTGCAAAGTCCAGACCTAGGGGCTGAGAAATAGACAGCTCTTGCTCTGCATGAGTTCATAGTTAAGGTAAAGAGATGAAACTAACATGTCACAGGCTGCTGTAAACACGTGCATACCACCAAGTTGCCAAAGACAATCCTGTTTCTTAGGAACTGGAACATGGGATTCAAAGCCACATAGCACTAAGTGTGACCACATTTCCCAAAGGATAGCATGGGTGCAGATTTGGGATCATATTTTTCAACTGAACAGGGAATACTCTACTGATGTGATCTCTCAAGATGAAACAGAAAGTGTTTGTCGTTCAGCGACTGTAGTAAGAGTCCGGTGCTGAGAAGATCACTCCGTTGACATTTACTACCGTAAGCTTTCTCACTCATGATCACTGTACACGAGTATAGCCCCATTCTGCCTGGGAACTGCATATGTTTTAATGGAAAAAGTGTACATCCCAGTGGGCATTTGGGCAGGAGAAACTAAATGGCTGTTTACCAGGAAACTTCATAGCATGAATTCACCATAGTCTAGTGCAGGGCTTCTAAACCTGGGATCCATGATTCTAAGAATTATATATAAAATTTTGTATGTGTGCATTTTTTTCTGGGAGAAAAATGTCTAGTATCCATTTGAACCCCAAAAGAAAAAAAGTAATACTTAAAACATGCAGTTTTTATCATTCTAAGATCAGATCGGCCCTCCATTCAACAGTTTATTATCCCACTTTATACCTAACACTATGCTAGTTCCTAGGGTTACAGCACAGTGAACAAGCCTAGTCCGCTGTATTTTCTAAGCCTACTGGCAATTGTGGGGTACGCTTGGGGTTCTTCAAACAAGTGTAATGGCAATCATGGCAGTGCAATGGTTTCTACAGTGGGAAGTACAGAGGGCCTTATAGGATGAGCAAAAAATCCTGGCAGGGGTTCCAGGGAAGATTTCCAACTGAAATAACATTTGCACCAAGACCTGAAAGGTGTGCAGGAGTTATCTGGGCATACACTGGAGGCAAACGTTGTTAGGGTGGGAGCAGAGGGAAAGGGGAACTACACTTGCAGAGATCTAAATGCCAGAACTGGAAAATTTTCGATATGTATTTTCAGCCCCTTTCCAAATTTCCTTTCCAATAAATTTTCACCTTTTTGATCAGAAATATTACTAAAGCCTCATGCTCTACTAGGGACAAAATATTAGGGGTAGTGATAAAGGAGCATATTTTTTTTCTATTTTGGCTGTATGCCCTGTTAATTTTTTAACATTAAAATTTTTAACGTTTTAACAGTGAATAAGTTCATTGCGTATGTACATTTACTTCTGTGGTTTAATAAAATAAGCATATATTAATTACATAATACATGAATTTTAATAGTTCTCTTATATAAGACTTAATAAGAACCATTTCCCTCAATTAATAGAAAAATAAAATAACTGTTACTCTTAATATTGAATACCATAAACATGCACACTTGTGATTAGACTTTCTATTTTCATTTATTTATGTGTCACCCTTTCCTTACCCTTTTGTTAATGAGCATGTGTTTCTTCTACCAAGAAAATTATAGCCATATAATGCTCAAAAGTTCTTAAATGAAACCACTTAAGTTGATGAAAAATCAAGGCTGCAATATTTTCATAAGTAAACATAATTGTATAAGAAGTGTCAACTGAACTATAAATGGCCTTTCTGTATTTACTATATAACACCTGTATACACACACAGGGGGAAGGTATGTGGTACAATTATATAAGCCAGATTTAAGGCATCCAGTTATTACAGTTTTCTGTTATGATTAAACAAGCAAACAGTGCTGTGCATGTTTAGGGCCTAAAAGAGGTAAATAAGTGCTTCATTCTACAACTGAGTCTCAATTTTATCTTTTCTCTTTCTTTTTTTTTTAAGATATAGTTTTACTCTGTCGCACCAGCTAGAGTGCAGTGGCGTCACCATAGCTCACTGCAACCTCAAACTCCTGGGCTCAAGCAGTCCTCCTTCCTCAGCCTCCCGAGTTGCTGGGACTACAGGCGTGTGCCACCATGACCAGCTAATTTTTTCTATTTTTAGTAGAGATGTGGTCTGGCTCTTGCTCAGGCTGGTCTCAAACTCCTGAGCCCAAACAATCTTCCTGCCTTGGCCTTCCAGAATGCTAGGAATACAGGTGTGATCCACCACGCCCAGCCAGTTTGTCTTTTATTCTCATTCCCAGAACTGCCATGATCTAATCATGTTATATCCAGATTCGTGAACTTACATTTCATCTTTTCTCCAAGCCTAGGTCACTTCCCAAGCCAATTCATTCTTCATAAAATTGCCAGATGAGTCTTCATGAAAGTGAACTTTTCATTCTTACACAAGAGCCCTGTTTCAGGTAGTGTTCTATATCGAATGTAGAATATTCAGTATTCTGTTTAGTACTGTCTATTTATCACAGTATTCTTACTTATGTTAGCAAAACCTTAAAAGCAACTTAAATAGCTTAGCAGAAAAAGTATTCAATAAGTTGTAGAACAGCTATACAACAAGCACTAAACATTGTCGTGGAAGAATCATGGCATAGGGTAACGTTTAGAATATAGTAATTTTTAAAAGCTATCTCTCAAGCCACATATATACTGTGGCCGCAGGTTGTGTGTTTTTTTGAAAATACGGATATACTTTAAACACAAGGAAAAAGAAATGTACCAAAAAGGTAAAAAGTAATTATCTCTGGATAATTGGATTACAGGTGGTTTTTATGATATTCTTCACATTTCTTTATATCTTCCAAATAGTCTACAAGAGGATGTATTACTCTAATTAGGAAAAAAAATGCCATTTTTTTGAAAGAAAAAATCTTTATGAATACTACGCAATCATCCATCCATCTGACTGATACTTATATCATCTGTCAGTACCTTTCGTGGCAGTTTCATATTTGTGAGTGGGAGCAGTCGCCTGAAAGCAGAGCTACTGCTTTAGATTCAATTTCCAATATAATTTTTTTATGTTTCTAGTAGACATTTTGAGTTTTTCCAGGCACACTTTGTTTATTTACTGGCACCTCGGTTTTCATAGCTGTCTAAATGCTGCATGCAGTGTGTGGCATGGCCCAGTGTCTAGACTTAGAAGCATTTGGTACAGCATTTGATTTATTCCTTTCCTAAGTGTTCAGAAAATAAAGCCAGAGTCCTTAGGGTTCTTTTTTTTTTCTCACAGCATCATGTTACTGTTCTTTGCTTTTGCTGTGGACCGCCTCCTTTTGTAATTTGCCCTTGGTGGGATTACAGGAACATTTGTTGCCACCAGCACAGTTAGTCTCAGATTTACATTGTCAGATTCTCTGAGCTGTGATTACCAAGAGGCAGTCTCTGTGAAGATGTTACAGCTTTTAATACAATCTGGGAAGCCTGCAGGGCAAAGTTCTTTGGACAAGGTTTCTCCCTTCTTATTGCTCTGCCCTGAAAATAACCTGGCTAGTCACCCTTTCAAAGGAAGTTTTACCCAACTAGCCTCCAAGATTTTGAAAAATCCTAAATCTGGTAGAGAAATATCAGTAGATTTGTACTCAGACACCAGTTCATATCTAAACCACAGAAGAGCTACGTGATGCCTCTGAGCTCACCGTACGTAACGTGCTCTGCATAAAATCAGCTTTGTCCTTCCCATTCCAGGTCCACTTGCAGCTTCCTCCCAGCTCCCTGATACTCTCGCACTGACTGGCATCTGCTTTAGTGCATCGACCCCACTGCCTCACAGTCTTTCCTCTCCCTGGGTGAGCCTTTTCTGGACCTTTCTTAGAACAGAGCTTCTACTTTAATCCAAGTGCCTTTCTTAATGGAGTTCACATAAACTCTGCTTTGGGTTGTCAGCTCCTAACATCTGAAAGTCATTCGTTCTATACTAAACACTGAAATACGAATCATTTTCCAAAGGGAAATGCGGTAGCAGATTAGATAACTACTATTCAGTGATGGAGCTCTGAATGGAATTCATGTTGTCACATTCCCAAGCCTGGGTACCAAGGTCTGGCTGGAAAGAGCAAGCGCTGTGGTTTCAGAGCATCCACCATATTCTCTGCTCTTCTGTATTGTTTTGTGGTTTTGTATTGTTTTGTTTTTTACGATACCCCTGGGGGTGGGGGTAGGTGGAAAGTATAATTGGGCAAGTTTTTCCACTGTGGTTCCTCTAGTCCCCACCAATGCACTATGACCACTATGAAATGCTTTTGAGTACAGGGTTGTAAATACTAAAATCTGTTCTTTTGTAATTTTTGGTATGTGCACTTTTCCAGAGAACAACAGACTTGTCCCCAAATGGTTCCTGAGTATTTATTTTTCATCATAACTAAATATTCTCAAAATAAAACTTCATGTGTCAATGTGTTGAAATGTTTTCTAAAGAAACTATCTTTAGTATTGTTTTACATATATACTTTTAATGAAAACAACCTTTTCTAGTTATAGAAATATATTTGCATTGTAAAAATCACAGGATACAGAAAAGTATAAGATACAAAATAGTTTTTAAAATTTATTTTATTTTGTGACAGGGCTTTGCTAGAATTCACCTAAAATTCTAGTACCTGGAGATAACCACTGTTAAGATAGTAGCCAGATTCTCTTTTTAAATATGTACACACTGTGGGGAGCAGTGGCTCAATGCATGTAAACCCAGCACTTTGGGAGGCTGAGGAGGGAGGAATGCTTGAGGCCAGGAGTTAAAACCAGCCTGGCCAACATAGCAAGACCCCCGTCTCTAAAAAAAAAAAATAAGAAAAAATTGCCATGCACCTGTAGCCCTAGCTACTCAGGACGATGGCTTGAGCCCAGGAGTCCAAGGCTTCAGTGAGCTATGATCATGCCACTGCACTCCAGCCTGGGCAACAGGTGAGACCTCATCTTTTAATTAATAACTAAATAAATACATACATGCACACAAAGTTCACTTGCAAACACACAATTTTATATGTGTAAGATCATACCATACCTGTGCTGTGTGACCTGCCTTTTTTCCTCTACATTGTCTTCCTACATTGGTAAATAGAAATTTGTATCATTTTGTTTAATGTCTTCATTTGTTTGGATGTGCCATGATTTCTTTGTTCCTCGATTATAGGCATTTCGATTGTTTCTAAATTTTGCTATCACAGACAGTTTGGTACATTATGTGTATAACTTTTTTTCTTCTTTTTAAAGTTTTTTTCATGTATATCAATCATCTGGTAAATTCTGTGTATAACTTGAACATTTTACCAATTCGCAGTTTTAGAAGTAGAATTTCTTAGTCAAATAATAATGTTTAAAAATTTTTTTACACATTGCCAAGCTGCTTTAAACATTATTTTTTTTAGTAGCATGGTATCATAAACTTTTACATTAGCATCTTCTTTGCAGCTTGGTCTTTCACCACTGCAGCTGTTTGTATTTTCTCACACTGTGTTAAAATCTGAGCTTTCCAAAGGATACATCTGGGGTTTTTTTAAGACAGTTGTGTCAGCAGCTATCAACTGCATGATATTATATTTTATTTATTTATTTTTTTAAGCTAGTAACAGTGTCCTCAGCAGAAGAGAATGAGTTTTTACTATTCTCATTGCAATTGTGCAATGAGAAATTTCACACTTTTCTAAGATTGCTAGATTTTGCTTTCCAAGATGAAAAGGCTGCTGGGATATCAATTCCTTTTTAATCTTGTGGTAATGTCTGTGGATGTCTCATCTTTGTAATTTCTGTTGCCTTAGTGAAGTCCTTTGCTCACCATAGGTGCTCAGAAAATATTAAATGGTTCAAGTGTTGGTTACTTAACATGTTACTTTTTCTAGGACCATTTGTAATTCTTTGCTGATATTTTTGTTTTTAACATACTATGGGCAAAAGATAGACGTTGGCCTAAATTACTGGTTTATTAAAACAGGGCCTCTTAGCATTTTATGAAAATTAGCGTGACAGTTCCTTTGCTAATTTTTATTATTATGTTACCAAGCTAATAATATTATTGTTAGTTTAATAGCATCTCAGGTATTAAACTTGTCATTCGTTCTGCTTAAGTTGACTTATTTTTTTCCTTGTGTTTACTGTTTAGCTTAGTTGGCTTTTAAAAATCCCATTCACTCTATTTTCTTTGAATTGTGGCACATACAGTTAGAGGAATCCAATTTGTAGCCGAACCAGAATACAGGGCACACATTGGTTTCTTATAAACTTAAAGTTGACATTGAGTACCTATGATATGCTAAGTACTTTAAATTTATTAGCTTTTGTTTTCACAACAGTCCTTCAAGGAGTTATTTGTGACCCAGGTAACCGTAATAAAATTCTAAAAATTAACACTCTAAAGCAAAGACACTTGGCCTCTAAGAAACAAAACAACCCCAGGCCTTGCAAAATTTGTCTGTAACTTGGTTGCTTTTAGTAATACTGCTGGAGGAAGCTATATCAAGAAGAGATTTCACAACCATCAATACCCAAACAAAGGAGAGACACTTTTTGAGCCCATTCAAGCACTTTCTAGAGAGAAGCAGCTTCAGCCAATTCCTTCATCCAGAGAAAAAGGAAGTACAGTTATTTTGTAGGGGCCACGGCCATGTTGGAGCAATGGCTCCTTCCCAGATCTGTCTCAACATCAACACCAGGGCCCTGTTCTACCAGACCACACTGCCGTCATCATTGGGTCACCATGCACCTTAAGGCAAATGTTTATAGTACCACCTGATTAAGTATTTCCAGAGCTGCATAGTCTATTAATTTATTCATTTTTAGACCTGAAACAGAATGATAGCTGAAAAGATAGCCAAGAAAATAGTTAAAGTAAACCTTAAATAAGCTGTGTTTTCTAATTCAGGTCCCTTGTACAATTCCAGCTCCCTACCCCATTATTTTTTTAAGAGATGGAATTTTGCTATGTTGCCCAGGCTGGCGTTGAACTCCTGGGCTCAAGCGATCCTCCAGTCTCAGCCTTTCAAGTAGCTGGGACTACAGGCATGCACCACTACGCCAAACTTGGTCTCTCATCTCTTGACTAAAAAAAAACTTGGTTCATATGCATCTTAAAGATAAAGTTACCAACATACCCCATTGTTAGGACTATAGCTAGAAGAGAGGATTTTGAATGTTCCTAACACAAAAAGATAATAAATGTTTGAGGTGATGGGTAAGTTAATTATCCTGATTTGATTATTGCATGTTGTGTACATGTGTCAAAATATCACACCGTACCCTATAAATATGTAAAATGATTTATGTATCAGTTAAAAATTTTAAAAACTTATAAAAGTAAAGAAAAATGAAAACTAAGGTTACCAAATGCTGTTAGGGGCAGCATTTTTTTTGTTTGTTTGTTTTTTTAATTTTTTTTTTTTTTTTTGAGACAGGGTCTCACTCTCTTGCCTGGGGCGAGTGCCGTGGCATCAGCCTAGCTCACAGCAACCTCAAACTCCTGGGCTCGAGCAATAGGTGCAGTGTTTTTAACCACTGAATCCAGGCATTTGGAGTGGGGGTCGTGATGTCTCATTGCCAGTTGCTCGGTGCTGCTTGCGTTGCCGTCCCCTCGGCAGTTCCAAGCTGGGCATGTCTCCCTGTGAGTCACTGTTTGAGTGGAAACTGAGGCCAACTGTCTATTTAGCCAGAGTAACTCTGGAAGCTTACCTTCTCTGTTTGCTTTAACATTTATAGTATACCTGTGGCATAGTTCTGATTGGTATAACTCTGAATTATGTATTACCCATAGCAAATTTTAATTCAGACCTGTTTGCTGTGTCAACGAAAAGACCTTTAGGTTGGAAGTGGTGGCTCACGCCTGTAATCCTAGCAATTTGGGAGGCCGAGGTGGGAAGATTGCTTGAAGCCAGGAGTTCAAGACCAGCCTGAGCAAGAGCATCTCTACAAAAAATAGACAAATTAGCTGGGCATAGTGGTGTGTGCCTATAGTCCCAGCTACTCAGGAGGCTGAGGCAGGAGGATCACTTGAGCCCAAGAGTTTAAGGTTGCTGTGAATTATGATGCACTCTAGCCTGGGCAGCAGAGTGAGACCCTGTCTCCAGGGTGGGAGGGGGAGGCCTTTAGATTGCTCCTCTCTGTAATTTGTGAGTGTCTATTATTATTCTATGAGTTAATATAGTTAGTTAGACCAGGCAAAACATACTCGAGGCAACAAAGTGTTATCTCTAGAAAACATGAAATGTGCTAGGAAAGAGACGAGAGTTGTCCATGCTGCCATCCACCTCTTTGACTAACGTATCGGATTCTGTTGTTTTAATAATTTGAACATATTCCAGAAGGCACAATCTTAAAAAACATTTTACAAGTCCTTTGGAGATTATAAAAGAATGGCATGTTATCTGTTCTTTATTACAGTAAAAATGCTGAGCATGCCGAGGTAAAGTGGAAAACAACTTTAAAAGGAAAAGACAGACCTTTACCTTTCTGGGGGAGGAGGGTTCTCTTAAATTGATTCCATCACTCTGACACTTAAAACTTTAAACCCCGTTTTAAAAAGAAAAGAGAAAATAAGTCTGGTTGGAATAGAAAAGTGCTCTAGATGGGACATGCCAAAAGAAAAGTCAGAGAGATACCTAGTACCTGTTACACATTCCCACCTAGGAATTCACTTTCCAGAGCTTTTTTCTGTACAAATCTGGGAGGATCGTTATATTTTGCTTTCATAACATAGGCTTCCATTTTATTAGATGACAAATATAGATTCTAGTTAAATAAAAAATAAAATGGGAATATTCACTCTGTTGACTCTTGCAAGGTCACATAGCAAGTCTGTAGAGCAACTCGTGGATGGTGAAAAGAATATCTTCTCGTGAATCTATATCCTACGTAATATAGATCTGTAGCATATTACAGATCAGAGGATTATACCTGAAAATGACATGTGCAAATATGTCTACATATAAGGTATTTCAGCACTAATTTCCTGTAAAATAATAGTAATCAACACTTACAGTATGTTTTTTCCGTGTGAGATACTTCTAAGTGCTTCAGAGCCACAATTCCAAAATCCAGAGAAAGCGCTGGAAACCAAAGGCATTTTTCATAAATTTGCCTGAACTCATTTGGCGATAAAACATGACCTGAATTTACTTGAGACTCTTTACAGTCTTTATTTACCCTGTGTAATCTGCATATTCATTTCTTTCTTGCAGAAATATTAACGTGCTTGATTGTGGGGTGCTACCTCAGATGATGCTAGTTCTGTATGTTAAATAAACATCTGGCTTTATTGCATTATAAGTGATTGATTTTGTGTATCTTCAAAGCAGCATCCTTATTTTTGTTTTGGGGAAGGAGAATTGGGGAGCGTTGTAAAAATGTTTACTTTTTTGGTTGTTATTTTAAGAAAAGTCGCTCGTTTGCGTCATAATATTTGTCTTGAGTCTAATAAAATACTCCATGTGCTTTTCAGCTTTGCTGAAGTGATCAAAATAAATGTTGAAGTAGATTAATGCTGTGTACACTTAGAATACAGAGAGCCTCTTCAATACAAAAAAATCCCCATGTTACTTTTTTATGGGATGTGCATCTTTGCTTCCCTTTATTAGAAATTTATTAGTAATCTAAGCTTTGAAACCTATTTAATAATCACAGCTGGTATTTCTGCTTAGCTGGTTGTATTCCTAGCCCTTTTCACTGTTAATCTCTGTGTTAAGTGGAAAGAGTACTAGGAACCTCCCTTTCAGTTATCCCTTTGGAAATCTTGTTTTTAACAGCACTTTTCTTTCTCGGCTTGCATGACATTTTATCTTTCTTTTCCTTTCTTTTTGCCGTTTGCAAAGACTCTTGGGAGGATTTGACAGATTTGGTGGAGCAAATGCGCGATGATACTGAAGGTGCGTGCCACACCGACATCTTTCAGCTTTTCTTTCCTGCTTTTTAAAATTTTCTAACCGCCTTTTATTTGTTTTCCATAAGAGGGAATGTCAGCGTCCATTTTTACTTCCCATGCCAATAACTGGGAAATCTCTGTGTCTGTGATTTCAAGAAAATGGCATTACTGTGTGTTTACACTGCTTTTTTAGGATATTTGTTGAATAAAGTGTTTAAAAGGGACATTATTTCAAGATTGCATCAAGTTTTTCTATGGCTGTTTTTCCATTTGTTTGTTGGGAAGGTGTAAATTCTATGACTCATGTAAACATGTGTATTTTGTAAATTTCACAGCAGTCAAAAACAAACAGATCTCAGGAATCTAAAGTGTTTGATCTAAAATGTTGCTCTGATTTGTAGATTTCCATAACCTTAAACACTTTTAGCTTTGTCATGGAATAGCATTCTTTTCCGGTGGAATCATTTTGAAAAGCAGCGCACGTGTTCTAATGTGTGAAGTTTCCTGAAACCAATAATTACTTCTTCTGTTGTCGCGGCATCTAACTTTAGGGAGCTCAGGGTGATTTACACATCTTATACTAAGAATAGAAAAATTGGGGTTCAGCTCCACATTCCTGTATCATTTTACACCCTCCCACTTTGCCCAGGCAGCTAAAGGTATATCCAAGCTTTAGCACCCATACATCCACCACTCTGCTCAGACTGGCCTTGACACTGTCTTCTACGTGAGCTGCCTGCGTCCTGCTTTGTCCTGTTGTATCTCACGCAGAGCGTTTCCTCCCTTCTCACTCAGCCTGTGCCACCTGCCCAACCCCTCAGTCTATGCAGGAGCTGCACAGAGCATTCTTTGACAGCCTTGGCCCACACTCATTGCTCCATTCACCGAACTCCTGCAGAACTTGAAGCTTAAGGACGTTTACTTGTTCTCTAGTTCTTGTGTGTTTATTACCCTAGTTAAAGTGTAAACTCCTTGAAGGCAGAGATTGTCTTAAACTTCTTGATATCCTTATCAGACCTGGGATGGTACTATCCTTAGTAGATCTGGGCACACCAGACAAAAGGCAGTTTTCCCTCTCCAGAGATACCCACCCGTATCTTCTTCTTTAGCATTTTCCTTTGAATGAGTAAATTATGATCCTGAGTTTCATCTCTTTTCCTGTGATCAAACTTTTTTTTATACCATCTTTGATTCTGCTTTTATAATTGATTACATATAATTTAATGAAAGAACAAATCACTATTGTCTGATTGACAGTTTGTATATAAGGAAAAAAAAGGAGGGTATTGATTAATTCAGTGCATAATATTTACTATTATGTTAGCTGCCATTATTATTATTATTATTATTATTACTATTATTTACCAGGCACCATCAGGTTTAAAGCTTTAATTCTTTTTCTTTTCTTTTTTTTTTTTTTTGAGACAGAGACTCGCTCTGTTTTCCGGGCTAGAGTGTGGTGGCATCAGCCTACCTCACAGCAACCTCAAACTCCTGGGCTCAAGCTATCCTCCTGCCTCAGCCTCCCAAGGAGCTGGGACTACAGGCATGCACCACCACGCTCAGCTAATTTTTCCTATGTTTAGTAGACATGGGGTCTCACTCTTGCTCAGGCTAGTCTCGAACTCCTGACCTTGAGCGATCCACCCACCTCGGCCTCCCAGAGTGCTAGGATTACAGGCGTGAGCCACCATGCCTGGCCTAAAGCTTTAATTCTTTTGATAGACTAGATACTAAAGACATACTGCATAAAATCTATGCCCTTCTTAGGACTTCTTCCCTATGACTCAGTGTGGGCAAAATTCCATTTCTTTAGTACAGAGTACTAATGCAAAAGTCAAGCCTACTGTGAGAGTCAGCCTCCTCTTTTCATCTGGTTTTTGCTAGAGCTTTTGTGGATGGGTTTTATAGGCGAACCCCAAAAGGGAATATGATGAACTTTAATAGTATAATGCATAAAATACCCAGGAGATGTGAATTTTGTCAATACCTTGATCTTCGTAGATTACTAGTCAAGTGGTATATGGTAATGTTGGTCAAGATCCTGTTTACAGAAAAGTCTCTCTGGAATGTGGTTCTTTAAAAAAGATCAGAATGAGAGGAGGGGAATGGCTTTACTTGCTAACTTTTTTGAGTCATTTCATTCTTGTTTTCCTTATATCATTTTCTACTTCTCTTGACTCATGGACTCACTCACAGTTACGTGAAATGCTAGAATTTTACTGTATTGCATAACTCAGAGATTTTGTAAATGAGTGATAGTAACAAGAGGAAATATGAGTTGTGGAGTACCACCTATGCAGAACACACACAGCATGGCAGTTCAGGTGCTGGGGAGAGTCCTGGTTCCAGACTCTGCGGAACCTGATGATCTAGGCAAGCTCAGCTGTTTTCAGGAGACCTTCACTCTGGACCGTTGCAATTCAGTTTCTCATCTGTTATTATGGATGTGCCATGATTGGCTTTTTAATAGGTGAAGTGTTAACACTGGCTTCTGGCCTCTGGCAAGATTACTTTTTAAAATAAACTCTAGTAGGTTATAGATTTGAACTGGTAGTTGCTTTTTTCAAGTTTTGGCAAGGTTTTGTACTGTTCTCACAGTGATGATTGGTTTCACATTCAATGTGTATAACTTGTGTCTAGTAGAATATGGAGTGTCTTCTCAGGGTAGAATTGTATTGTACACAGCATCGATTGATTATCTTGCATCTCAGTCCCTCACATGCTAGTAATTTGTGTCTAAAAAAGTTTTGAAGGCAGGAGGATCGCTTGAGGCCAGGAGTTCGAAATCAATCTGAGCCACAGCAAGACCCTACAAAAAAAATAGAAAAAATTAACCAGGCATCGTGGTGTGTGCCTGTAGTCCTAGCTATTTGGGAGGCTGAGGCCGGAGGATCGCCTGAGCCTAGGAGTTTGAGTTTGCTGGGAGCTATGATGGTGCCACCGCATGATAGATAGCTTACGAGACAGAGCAAGACCCTGACTCAAAAAAAAAAAAACAAAACAGTTTTGAAACTCACTAGGAAAATTATTAATATTAAATTAAGTAACAAAAAGCACATAGTTTAGTACATTTCGTTTCTCAATAAATAGTGAATTTATCTACACTCATTATAAACCTTTTAAACACGTTTTGTGAATTTGCCGTTGCCCAGATTACCACCCATCTCCCTGAGGATTAAAATGGTCAGGACATGACTTGAATTTAAGAAATAATGTACCTGTGTAAAATATTACCTACTGAGATTGTGTACTTGTTCCTTGACATATTGGTGGGGGCAGGGTAAGACTTTATGTTCACTGTATTGGAAAACAGAAAGAGCATATCTAAGAGATTGTCTTAGCTTCTAGCATTGTGCCCCATAGTCATTCAATAAAGGTTTATTAAATAAAATTGTTATATTTATGGAAGCCCATAATAAGTGTAATAACTAACAATGCTTGGTTTTTAGTATGTCTCAAGCACTTCTAAATGCTTAACATATTGAACTTGTTTAATCTTCAAGACCCTGTATCATCGTTTTGTAGACGAGGAAAGCGAAGCACACAGAGGTTAAGGAACTTTCCCGGTGGAATACTACTCAGCAATAAAAATGAGCAAACTACTGATACTGCAGCAACCTGGATGACTCTGCAGAGAATTATGCTGAGTTCAAAAAAAAGCCAATTTAATACGTTATACTATACATTACTGTATGATTCCATTTATATAATTTTCTTAAAGTTAAAGACAAAACTATAGAAAGGAAGAACAGTTTAGTGGTTGCCATCAGTTAAGGATGGGGTAGGGGTAGGAGGGACGTGGGTGTGGCTATAAAAGGTCAATACGAGGGGTTCTTGTGGTGATGAAAATTGTGTGTCTTGACTGTAACTCATCGTCAATATCCTAATTGCAATCATGTACTATAATTTTGCAAGATATTTTGGTGAGAACTAGGTTAAAAGTATGTGGTATCTCTCTGTAATGTTCTTACAATTTCAGGTAAATCCTCAATTATCTCAAAATAAAAAGTGCAACAACAGGGAAAAAAGGAAAGAAATTTTCCCAAGGTCACACAGCTAGGGAAGAGTTTGAGTAGAGTTCAAACCCCCATAGACTAGCTTTAGAGCTTGTGCTCTTAGCCACTGCACCAAAGTTCTTCAAACTTATTTGACCCAAGAACCACTGTAAAAACATATTTTTATCAGAACTCAGTACACGTATCATTTATTTGTATATGTCTAAAGCAAAAGTTTTATGGGATAATACATAATCTTACTATATGGGACGCTAAATCAATTTTACGACCCACTTAGGGGTTGTGACTTTCAATTTAAAAAGCATTCCAGTGTCCCATGCTGCCTCTCTGGCACATATCCGATTGAGCTCTGGCCACTACCCAGGTGTATGCAGAAAAATACCTTCCTGAAATGACTCTGTTTTGGCTCCGTTTCCAGCCAATAATTGTTGGCACACTTTAAAGGTTTGGTTAGTAACCCTACATCTTTCTATTTCTCTTTGAAACATCTCCTCTGGTGAAAGCATCTTTTCCCTTAATTGCTACTGTTATCCCTATGCTGATGGTTCTCCAACTCTAAACGTTAATTTCCATTTACAACTAACTACATGTACCTGTAGTCCTAGCCTTTCAGGAGTCTGAGGTAGAGGATCACTTGAGCCCAGGAGTTCAAGTCCAGCCTGGGCAACATAGGGAGGCCCTATCTCTTAAAAAAAGAAAAAAAAAACTAAATTAAATTTAAAAAAATACATTGAGAATTTTTTCACATAAATATCCTTTACTATATCTAAAACCAAATCTATTTTTCCCCTTACCTCCAAAATAGTTGCTCAGTTTTTTCATTTCTGTTTATAGCATACTGCTCCAGTCTCTCAGGGCAGAAACCTTGGGTTATTCTTGATATCTCTGTTTCCTTACCAGGTACTCTTACATTCAACCCTTTTCTCCTCTATGACTATCTAAACTTGAATTACTACAGTTCCTCATGGCAGACTATTTTGATCCTCTTCCCCCAAATTTATTTTGCATAATCCTCTGAGATTAATCATTCCCAAACAAAATTTTAATCACACTGATCCCTGCTCAAAACCTGCCATGGTTCCCATTGCCTGCTTCGTTAATGTACAAGTCTAGTTTCAGAGACCTCTTTATCTGACCCTGTCCTACCTGTGTTTTCCAGTTGTCCCTGGTTAGAACCCTTCATTCCATTCTTATTTTCTCCACCTGACTTCACACACCCATTCCCACTATTTGTGTTAATAATACTGCCCTCCATGTGTCCTGTGATACCACACGTTTAGGATTTGCCTCAAGTCCTACAGTATATTGACATTTATCATAATTTTATTCATATTACTTTTGGTGTTGTCTCATTTGGAACGCAAGAGTACAATATTCCAAAGAGTTAAGCTAAGAACAGAGATTATTCCTGTTTTTTGACAGGTCTCGGGTTTATGCTACTGTTACACACTAATAAATTAGCCTGTTTCTGTTTCTGGGATGCTGGCAAAAGACACATGACTTCTAGGTCAGAGATAAAGGACATTATTCCTCATAACACTGCAAGCAGCCTGAGCATCAGCACATTTGTGCCAGTTCCCCTTGCACCAGAGCCCCACAGAGTGACACCGTGTGGCTCAGTGACATGCTACATACATTGTGTGTTCATGTTGTAGCTGAAGAACAGTGAGTTTGGGGAATCCGTCGCTTTTAGAGGAAGCAATAGGAAAGCCCCATATCTCATGATTATCATTTGCATAAACAGCCCTGAGAAATAGCCCAGGTCAGTTCCTTACAGTCTTGACACAACCCAGTAAAGACCTGAAGAAGCACAAGAAGTCAGAGGAGGATTGTCTCCCCCAATATTTTACAGGGAAACATAAAGGAACGAGGAATTCCGCCAACATCATTCAGGGAGTATGAGAAAGACACCTCTGTCTCTTGTAGATCACAGATCTGTTTTAGGTCACAATTTTGCTCCCTAACATCCATTTAAATTATTTCTGTAGAATAAATTGAGCAAAGCAAGGAACTCTTGGATTGTATCAAAACAAAGAAGGCTGTCTACTGTCCTAACTTCTAAATGTTCCCAGAAATCTAGGTGTTCTTCTGTGGCATGAAATTCTTCGGGTAAAGGTACCTGAAGAAGTTTGGGAAGCTGAAGCAATCCTCCTGCTTTGGCCTCCCAGAGTGCTAGGATTACAGGTGTGAGCCATGTTTCGGTCTTTTTAAACTTCTTTCAACAATGTTTTGTAATTTTCAGTGTACAAGTCTGTGCACTGAACAAGTTCTTTTATTAAGTTTCTTTGTAAGTGTTTTATTCTTTTTGGTACTATGTTAAATGGAATTGTTTTTAAATTTCTTTTTTTTAATTGTTCCTTGCTAATGTGTAGAAATAAAATTAATTTTTGTATATCGATCTTGTACCCTGCAGCCTTGCCAAACTAACTTACTAGCTCATACTTTTTATTTGTGTGGATTCCTCAGGATTTTTCATATACCAGATCCTGTCATCTGCAAATGTAGCTTTACTTCTTCCTTTCCAATCTGGCTGCTTTTTGTTTCCTTTTCTTGCCTGATTACCCTGGCTAGATCCTCCTCTACAATGTTAATTAGAAGGAGCAAGAGCAGACATCCTTGTCTTGTTCCTGATCTTTGTGAAAGCCTTCTGTCTTTCACCATTAAGCATTATGTTATCTGTAAGTTTTTCATAGGTGCCCTTTGTCAAGTTAGGAAGTTCCCTTCTCTTCCTAGTTTGTTGAATGTTTGTATCATTAAAGGATGTTGGATTTTGTCAAATGCTTTGTCTACTTCCATTGAGATGATCATGTAGTGGTTGTCTATTATTCTACTAATTTGGTATATTGTGTTGATTGATTTTTATACAAATTGGACCAACCTTGCATTCTGAGATAAATCCTACTAGGTTGGGTTGAATAATCCTTTTTTCATGTTGCTAGATTTGATTTACCAGTATTTTGTTGAGGATTTTTGCATCTAGTAGAGTCAAAAGGAGTTTTAATCTATAGTTTTCTTATAATGTCCTTGTCTGATTTTGATCTCAAGGTAATGCTAGCCTTACAGAATGAGTTGGGAAGTTCTCTTCTATTTTTTCAAATAGTTTATGAAGGATTGGTGTTAATTCTTTAAACGATTGGTAGACTTTAACAATGAGGGCTGGGCACGATGGCTCACGCTTGTAGTCCTAGCACTCTGGGAGGCTGAGGCAGGAGGATCATTTAATCTCAGGAGTTCCAGACCAGCCTGAGCAAGAGTGAGACCCTGTCTCTACTAAAAATAGAAAAAATTAGCCAGGAGTTGGTGGCCTGCACCTGTAGTCCCAGCTACCTGGGAGGCTGAGGCAAGAGGATTGCTTGAGCCCAGGAGTTTGAGGTTGCCGTGAGCTATGATGACACCACGGTACTCAAGCCTGAGCAACAGAGCGAGACTCTGTATGAAAAAAAAAAAAGATTTTAACAATGAAGCTATCTGGTCCTGGCCTCCTATGTTTTCCACTTTTTTTGTTGTTGTTTTTTTACTAGTTCAGTATCTTGTTATAAGTCTATTTAGATGTTTTATTTCTTCTTGTGTCAGTTTTGGTAATTTGCATCTTTCTAAGAAATTGTCTGTTTCATCTAGGTTATCTAATATGTTGGTGTACAATTGCCTATAATACTCCCTTATAATCCTTTTTGTTTCTGTCAGGTCCCTGCTAATGTCCTTTCTTTCATTCCTGATTGTAGTAATTTGGACCTTCTTTCTGTTTCTATTGGTCTGTTAGCTAAAAGTGAATATTGGTGATCCTGTCAAAGGACCAACTTTGAATTTCATTGATTTTCTCTATAGTTTTTTCACGATTTAATTCATTTCTGCTCTAATCTTTATTATTTTCCTCCTCCTGGGGCTTTCTACTGATATACATATGTATTAGTTGTCCTTGACGAAGCCAACTGTGAAATCATAGAGTTAGCACATGCTAGAGCTAGGGGAGTCATCTGGTGACTGCTTCTCAAACTTTAATGCACATACACATTCCCTGGGGATCTGGGTAAAGTACAGAAATTGAGTCAGTAGTGCTATTGGGTTTTCTCATTTCTAAAAGCTTTCCCGGTGATGCCAGTGCTGATGTTCCCAGACCGCACAGTGTAGCAAGGATCTAGTTCATTTGGTATCAGAGTCATCTGTGGGGGTTTCCAAACCTGGCATGTCATTTCTTTCATTCCGGGGATATTAACATGCCCCCTCCCTTGAGAATTAGAGCTGTAATATGTCACTATGATTGCTATGCGTCGTGTGTTGTTCGCATGGGATGAAAGAATTACTGAACAAGTCCAACCCTCTCATTTTACTGATGAGGAAACTGAGGCCTCAAAGAGGTGAGATTTCTTGCCTGGACTTACCCAATAGGCTAATTGGCACAAATAGATGATTAAGAGTAGTGGATGGTTATCATCTTTCTGTTGATAAGTCCTAATTTCAGCAAAGTTCATCTGTGATTATACTGTTACCAAGAAAAGGTAGCAATGAGAATAAATAGATCTGTGGTTAAATTTTCTTGAGTAATTCCTTTAACAGATTTCAACCCAGAGCAAGTGTTACTGAAGTAAATTTCCTATTTATTACTGTTTACTCAGTATGTATGATATCTGAAATAGCATTAAAGAGAATAGATAGATGTAGGTATGGATATATAGATATGAATGTAGACTTATAGATAATCTAGGGTCCTAAGACTCTCTTATAGATTATTTTTAGTAAATGAAGATTGAGATTGAATTCATGATTGTCTCATACAATAAATGTTATCAGAGTAGTTAAGTGGTGTTTTATTTCAAGGTTTTTTTTTTAGTACTTTCAGCTATTTCTTTCACAATCAAGGACCCATTTTATGCCCAATTTTATACTCCTAAGAACAATTATAGCAGAAGTTCAAAATAGATTTATTTGGGAATTAATGATCTTAAGTCATTTCCAACATAGAGTAAGCTTTCCTTTCTGTATATTTCTGTTAGTTTGCTATTTTTAATCTTACGTTACAGTTCTTAGGTATCATCAGAAATTCTCTGTAGTAACTGTTTTGCTTCCTGTATAAGATGAAAGCTTTGATCTGTCAAATAATCAGGAAATTCTGAGGAATACTACTATTGTGCTACGTATAAGTTATTCCCACTTCGCCAAGAATTGAGTGTAATGTAACATACTTCATACTAATATAACATTCAATCTACCTTATTTTTCCTTCAATTATTTATAAAACATTTTGAGATTTTCCTGTATGAACATTAGTTATTGCTCTATGAGGAGATAAATGGGGTTTCAGTCACATGAGTGGTTTTCAGAACAGGCGACTCACCATCACTTACAGCTATATGACTTTCGGTTCACTTTTGACACTGCTGTTAACTAAATGAGCCACATGACTCTGTAAAGTTTATTAAAATACCCTCATATGGAAATTAGCAGTCTTGGATACAGTGGAGAGTCACATGCTTTTGAAAAAACACTGATTTGAAAACCAGTCAGTATAATGTATTATTATAACTAAAGTCACCTGCACCTAATTTGTTTAGTCCGCTGCTCCTGCTGTATTCCCCACCAAGGTGATCTGCACACCATTCATCTGATCACCCAAACTAGAAATGTGGAAACTCCTCTTCATTCTTCTGATCTCCCTTTTCCTTCACATCCAGATAGTCGGGTCATGAAATCCTGACATCCTTCTCTAGATGTCTCTCAAAGCCGACTCCTCTTCTCCATACAGCCCCCTCTGCTCTGGTTCCATCTCTTGTCACCTCTCCTCAACTGCTGCGGTAGACCCTTCCTTGCTTCTCAGCCTGAAATGCACGCACCCTTCCTATCCATCTTCCAGAAGGATACTAGAAATGGCTTCTCTAGAGTTCAGATTTATTGACATCACATTTCACATTAAAATCTTCACTGACTTTATTTCCTCTTTCTCTTGTCTCATCTCTAACACTTGCTCATATGTATCTTAAACCCCTGGCATGTTTTCAGTTGTATTTTTCTGAGTGTGGGATGTTCTTTCACACTTCTGTGCCCTTACCAAGCCGCTCCTTCCATCCTGCTCCCTCCACGGCTCTACTCCTACCCCTTCCTTAACCTGACTCATTTCTTTTCGTCCTTTAAGATTGAACTCAGAAGTCTCATCCTCTGAGAACTTATCGACACACACCTGCCCCCTGAATTTAAAGGCCAGGTCAGATACCTTCCTGCGATGCATATTCCATAGTGTCGTGTGTATACCTTTGTTAGGGTTCTCATTGCAGTGTATTTGCAGTGCTTCTCAGACTTTTCCACAGAAGTACACCCAGTATCAGAGGGAAATTCTATTATACTTATAGCCCGCCTGAAACCCTGAATTAATCTCATGTCTACTATCTCAGCCTTAAAGAATATGGAAATTTTACATTTGATTCCACAGAATGGGTATATTTTGTTTAATATAAAAACATTTTAAATTTTTTTGTCCTGGAATGAAATTTATCATTGTCAAAGATAATAATGTTTATCCTAAAATTTTAAATGTTCACTGTACACTGCCCTGTTCTGTTCTCCGCAAGTCCGTATTAACCAAATTTGATCAATAGTAAGCATTTTGATGGCAGAGACTAGGTCTCTTACCTGTGTGTTCCTAGCATTAAACACAGTAACACACAGTAGATGTTCAATATTTATTGAAAAAATAACTGAATGAAAGTTCTGTATTGGAATTATAGTGTTAAATATGGCCAGGAGCAGTGGCTCACGCCTATAATCTTAGCACTTTGGGAGGCCAAGGCGTGAGGATCGTTTGAGACCAGCCTGAGCAAGAGTGAGACCCCTTCTCTACAAAAAATAGAAAAATTAGCTGGACATGGTGGCGCATGCCTATAATCCTAGCACTTTGGGAGGCGAGGTGGGAGGATTGCTTGAGGCCAGGAGTTTGAGCCCAGCTTGGGCAACATAGCAAGACCCCATCTCTACAAAAATTAAAAATTTGAAAATTAGCCAGGCATGCTGGCGCATGCCTGTAGTCCCAGCTACCTGGGAGACTGAGGCAGGAGAATCGTTTGAGCCTAGGGTTTGAGGTTGCTGTGAGTTATAATGGTGCCACTGCGCTCTAGCCCAGGTAACAGAGCCAGACTCTGTCTCCAAAAAAAAAAAAAAAAAAAATTAAGTAAACATTGTGAAAATTTAAAAATTTAATCATCTTTCTCATAAAAATGTGACTTAATGACATTGTAAAAGTCATGCATTTTTTAAAATCACTTTCTACCCTATATAACAAAATCTTTTTTTGACTTTTTAGAGTTAAAAATACAAAACGCACAGAAAAGAATGACATAAGTATTCAGCTCAGTAAATTTCCGCACACTGAACACTCTCATAATCAACACCCATATCATCACACAGAACTTGACCTGCCCCTTAGAAGTCCTTCCGTGCTCTGTGAAGTCATTACAGTGCTTTTTAGCAGTATAGATTAGTTTTGCAAAATTATTTTATACTTCAATATTAATTCAATGCAAGCAACAAATCGATTGAATAGAAAATTTTCTTGTCCTATGACAAAGCAAGTTAATGATTTAATATTCATTATTAATAGCCAATATTATGAAATGGAAATAATAATTCCTTTTAGTACCAATTATTTTTAGTAGTTTTAATTTAGTACTAACCAGGAAACAAAATTATTTGTAAATAATCACACTCTTGCATACTATTCAACACAGAAATGTTAACAGTAAGCATTAAATAATACTCATTTGAACTTTTGTGTTAATTAACAATGAGCAGTAAATTCTTTTTAAAATTTTTGGTTGGCACATAATAATTGCACATATTTGGGGCACAGAGTGATCTTTCAGTACCCGTATACAAGTAATGATCAAATCTGGGTATTAATATATCCGTCACCTTAGAAATCATTTCTGTATGTTGGAAACATTGAAAATACTCTCTTCTAGCTATTTGAAAATATATAATAAATTATTGTTAACTGTAGTGGCCATACAGTGCTACAGCACACTAAAACTTATTCATCTTACCTAGCTGTAATTTTTATCTGTTAACTAACCTTTCCCTCTTTTCCCCTCTCCCCACCCTTCCCATCCTCTAGTAACCACAATTCTACTCTCTACTTCTATGAGCTCAACTTTTTTAGCTCCCACATATGAGTGAGAAGATGCAGAACTTATCTTTCTGTGCCTGACTGACTTCACTTAATATGATGTCCTCCCGGCTCATCTATGTTGCTGCAAATGACAGGATTTCATTCTTTTTTATGGCTAAATAGTACTCCATTGTGTACATATACCACATATTCTTTATCCATTTATCCACTGTTGGACACTGAGGTTGATTTCATGTCTTGGCTTTGCGAATAATTCTGCATTAAACATGAGAGTGCGGATACCTCTTCGATATGTTGATTTCCTTTCCTTTGTATAAATATGCACTTGTGGGATTGCTGGAGCATATGGTACTTCTATTTTTAGTTTTTTGAGGAACCTCCACACTGTTTTCCATAATGGCTGTACTAATTTACATTCCCATGAAAAGTGTATGAGTTCCCTCCCGCCTCCCCCATCCTCACCAGCATTCGTTATTTTTTGTCTTGTTGATAATAGCCATTCTAACTGGGGGGAATTCCTTTTAAGCTCTTAGGTCTACTAGTCAGATCACTGTACCTAATTTTTGTTTGACTTTCATTTTAGAGCAGTCGTCCTCAACAAGGGGGGACCTGAGTTTGCCTCCCAGGGGACTTTTTGGCAATGTCTGGAGACATTTTTTGGTTGTCGTTAACTGGAGGGTGCTACTGACATCTAGTGGGTAAAGGCCTGGGATTCTGCTCAACCTAATTCACAGAACAGACCCCCATAAAAAAGAATTAACTAGCTCAAAATGTCAATAGTGCCAAGGTTGAGAATAGTATTTTCTAAAGAATGTGGGTGAGTTTTGTGTTTGATGGAGGTTAGTTCATTTTTTGGATATATCCTGATACGTCCTTGCATGATGGAGGTTAGTTTAAATAGGTTATAGCACATTACTAATGGAGTCCAGGGTATCGAGAATTTAATTCTCATAGACTAGTTAATCTCTCTGTAGTCCGTGCACTCCAGACCCCAACCAGATGTCTTAAACATTTCTGCTACTGATTGCAAGAAGAACAAGATAAGACAATGTAGACGGGTTGGTATATAAACCTATCACCACTTCTGGAACTGTGTCTCAAAGCATGATGTTTTTTTACTTAATTCAAATCTATCTCTTCCCATGCGACTAGTTCTCACTTGGAATAAGGTTATAAACTTTGACTAGCAGCATTGCTTAATTTTGTTAGTAGCTCCTGAATTATTGGTCTGCAGGCTTGAGGCAAGAGTGAATGTTACCTTATGGGCAGGCAGTTGTCCAGCTCCAACCACAGTCTTCTGCCATCTTTTGGGAGGCATTGAGAAGGCCAGTAGCTCTCACAGACACTCATACCCAGACACCCCTACCCTGTTCCTTTCTTCCAGCGACTATAGGAGGTCAGAAACATGACAGTATACATAAATGCTGGTGATTAGTGGAAATTAATATCTGATAACATTGTCTTTCATGGCTGTCTCTCAGGGAAAAAGTTTTTTGTGTATTTCACCGTCCCCTTGTGAACTTATTCCATCCTTGACAAGTCAATCTGCCATGAGCAAAGAGAGTCACATTTGAGCTATGGCCCTAAAACATCTGTTGGTATGCAAGAAAGAATTATTGGTAATATATACCAATTCTGACTTTCATTGTAAAGTATTTCTCTAAAAATATTACCTCAAAGAACACTACAATAAACTAAGATTTGTATAGTTGGAATTTTAAGTCTGTAAGTCCTTAAACTTAATGGAGAAGAAGATTAGTTTAGAATTTGACCATTTGACTATGCTCATTTAACTTTGAAAGCAGATACAAATAAAAATATTGTGTAAAGAAAATTACTTGTGATAATTTGCATAAAATGTCTCTTTTGTGTTAAGGGGTTTATTTGTGTTATGGAAGCATAGTTTTATTAGTACTTTTAGTCCCCCTAAAAAGAGGCGAAATCTTTCATAGAGCTCTAGGCCTGTTTAGTTTTTAGTATAAATTTGGTAAGTTAGATATGTTTGATGTTTGGGAGGAAACACGTGGCATAATGAAAAGAACATTCGCTTTCATGTCAGATCTAACTCCGGATTCTACCACTTAGGAACTGTTTGACCTTGGACCCCTTAACTATTGTGGTCCTGCTTCAGCATCTGAAAAGAAAGAATACTTAAATGATAAAATTAGAGAAGAAGTAAATAAGATAATCATGCAAAAGAATGGTCAGGAGGAGGGCAGGACACACATTATTTGGAGTCATCAGTTCATTTGAAAGTGGATTGCAGTGAGCAAGAGCACAGGCTTGGGGCGAAGGGGATGGGTGAAATCACACCTGGTGGGTACAGTGTGCACTATCTGGGTGATGGGACACTTACAGCTTTGACTGAAGCAGTACAGAAGCAATCCCTGCAACCCAAACATTTGTACCCCTGTAATATTCTGAAAGAAAAAAGAAAAGAGAGCCCAGGGTTTGGAGCCAGACCAATGGAGTCTGGACTCTGGCTCTGTCGGTGATCTCTGGCTGTGCCCATGGCCAGCTGCAGCTGGAATGGGATGTGACCTGCCCAGGGCCACGTGGTGAGTCAGGGAAGAGCAGTTTGAGACTTTACTCTTTAAGTCGCCTTTTCCTTCCCTGTGAAATCATTCTGTTGGTGACTCTCTCTCAGCCTGTTGTAAGGAAAGATGGCGATCGTGGTTGTAAGAAGCAGGTCACTGTGCCTGGCGCAGGGCAGGCACCAGTAAATGAAGGTGGCGAGTACACTAGAATGTGGTGCTTATTCTCTTTCCTGGAGTAGTTTATCTGTCTGTTGATGAGAGCCACACGCTAAGTCTCAAAAATTGGGGAGCTGATGTAGTTCTAGTGCTGCATTATACTAATAATGCTGATGTATAGTTTAATAGCAAAGCTAATTACTATAAATACTCTAATGCAAATAGTATACTTGGAACAAAGTTTGTATAAGCATTTTACCCTTTTTTCTTAGATTGGCTTATTTTTAGAGCACGGCACAAATCGTGCAGGGAAGGAGGGGGGCGAGCAAGATTGGCGTCCGAGAGCAGCGTGGGGGTGGTACAGTAGCGAGCAGGGATGGGCACCCAGGTTAAATGGCGGCAGAGGCCGTGGTGAATGTGAACAGGCTGTACTCGAGGCTTGAGGTTTGATAAAATAGATAATTTTTAGTGCTTCATCAAGGATACTCGTAAGGAAAACCAGCATCCTTTTTTTCACAGCGAATACATGGCAGAGAAGAATACTACCAATGCTATGGCGTGGTACCACTGCCTGCGTTCTTTACCAGGCGCCAACCGTCTTACCCACCATTGCTTTTATACCATCAGTGCAAATGTCAACGCAGTGAGAGAATACTGAGTTTTAAAATGTGCCACTTCCAGTAACAGGCGTCATCCTTTCCCCCTCTGGCTGCAGATCCTAATTATCTCATGGCTAACGAACGCATGAACCTGATGAACATGGCCAAGCTGAGCATTAAGGGCTTGATTGAATCAGCTCTGAACCTGGGGAGGACCTTGGACTCCGACTACGCACCTCTGCAGCAGTTCTTTGTGGTGATGGAGCACTGTCTGAAACACGGCTTAAAAGGTAGGCTATGGCGTCGAAATGCAGATGTGCACGCAGCTGTTGCCTAGCAATACATACTCAAGAAGAAAACATTCTTTGTGGAGCCAAAGAATAAGGAGGCTTGAGTTAATAATATTAACCCATTGGAATGCAACCAATGCGTGAACAGGGTGGTGGTTGACTTCAAGGACTTACAAGGTTTAAAAAATGCAGATCATTAGATGTTAGAGTTGGAAGGGCCATTGTAAGTAATAAAGTCCAGCACAGCAGTTCTGTTAGACAGGAAGAAATAGGCCTGCCTAGAATGGGACATGACTTGCCCAAGGTCACTCCGTGAGTTGGGGCAGAGCGGGTGCTGGAACTCAGGTGTCCTGACTCCTGCTTCAGTGCTCTTTCCACTTAACCATAAGCTTTTGAGGGCAGGGCCTGGCCTTGTTCACCTTTGCTTCCTTTCTTCCTCCATTCCCAATATTCAGTAGCCTGTTTCTGGATTACGTATTCTTTTTCCATTGCACTGTTTCTTCATTAATATCACAAGGGTTTTAAGTACCATTTATTAAGATGTTTTATTATAAGGCTAGGCCACAGATCCTTCTTGAAAGAAGAATGACCAAGTCTTAGGAAGTAGAGAATTTTTTATTTTCACAAAATGTTGTCTATTCTGAAAGCATGAATAATTCTAAAACTGTCTAATAACCTAGGATGGGCTTCCCGAAAAGAACGTTGAATAGATAGGACAGGTGTGTGTGTCCATGTATTAAGAAGGTGTTTATGTTGTAAGGAATATTAAAATATTGCTTGTTTTTGTTGTCTTAGCTAAGAAAACTTTTCTTGGACAAAATAAATCCTTCTGGGGGCCGCTAGAACTGGTAGAAAAGCTTGTTCCAGAAGCCGCAGAGATAACAGCAAGTGTTAAAGATCTTCCAGGACTTAAGTAAGTCTAAGGTTGACTTTTAGTTCTCAGGAACAACATTCTTGCTAACTAAATCCTTGAAGAGTAAGACTAAAGATAACGACATCCGTAATATTAATAATTTCTTTCATAACAATCCAAAATGTATAATGTTATGAATAAGCACTGTTATGAGGGAACTGGTATATAGAATATTAAGAAAAGTGTGCCTTCGAGGGATAATTATTCATCAAGTGGTTGTCTTCATGTTGAAATACCAAACGTTTCCTTATTTTTTATTTTATATATTTTTTTTTATTTTTTAAAGCTAGTCAAGCGTAATTGTGGGGGAAGCATTTCCTTATTTTTTAAAGCATTTGTGAAAATCAGTGAATCTCAAGACATTCGATCGAGGGAGGTGGCTAGACTTGACTTGGGGAAAGAATGTATTTGATGGGGTTTGAGAGTCAGGATTAAAACCAGTGAACCTCAGGATCTGACACCTATACCCTGCCTTAGAACTTGAAAAAGAATAGCGAGCACCTTCCCAAGTGAGACTGGTTTCGTTTTCATCAGAGGCCTAGCTTGCCTGTGTCCACATTAGTACTTGGTATTTATATAATCCACAATAAAGTTATGAGGATTTACCACTGCTGATCTGATGCAACATTTTCAATCAGGCCTCCCCGAGGTCTTGTCCTCAGCTTGTAGTCACATTCAGTAATTTTTTACAAGAGAATTGTCCCAAACACACTCCTGGGTCCCAGTAGCCCACACTAACTTCCTTGCATAGGAACGTGGTGGGAGAAGTTGTGAGGAAAATCCGTTTGTTACACTAGGAGACCATTAGTGAGAGTACGTTAACCTGTTCCACTGTAGCTCTTGCTTCTCTTGCTTATATTTTTAGTTGTTTGGTGTCTGTTTTTATAGGACACCAGTAGGCAGAGGAAGAGCCTGGCTTCGTTTGGCATTAATGCAAAAGAAACTGTCGGAATATATGAAAGCTTTGATCAATAAGAAAGAACTTCTCAGGTACGAACACCTTCTTGAACTTTCTTCTTTCCTTGGTAAGTTCTATGTCATATAAAGTTGAACCATATAAATTTGCCATTTTTTGTAGATCAGAAACAGTTAACTCATAACAATTTCACTAATACTTTCTCCCACACCTCACACACACAGACTCCTAAATGGATGTTTTATGTTATTTGTGTCATCTGTCACTATGGCGTATATAGGGGTCCTTTCCAGAGGAGGCCAAAACTTACCTCCAGAAAACAGGAAAGGCACCTTAGCATGTGCCCAGGCTCAGTAAGACAAGAAGTTGACATGTGCATTAAATTCAAATTAGAAGAAAAAAAATTTCCAGATGGATCATAGATATAAGCAGGAGAGGGAAAACAATAAAACTTTTAGAAGAAAACATAAAGCAGGCAGAAATTTCTTAAACAGGATGCAAAAAGTATAAAGGAAAAAATGGGTAAATTGGTCCACATTGAAGTGAAGAACTTCTGTTCATCAAAAGATCCTCAGGATTAAGGGTGAAAGGCAACCCATAGGGCAAAAGGAGACATCTGTAATACATAATACATACACTCAACAAAAGGTGCATATGCAGGATACATAATAAAGAACTCTATAGTTCCAGTAAGAAAGATGCAGACAAGCAAATATATGAATCGGTAAAAGACTTAAACAGGTATTTCACAAAAGAGGACATTGAAACGGCCAGTAAGCATAAAAAGATAACCAACTTCACTAGCCATCATGTAAGTACAAATGAAAGCAACAGTGTGATACTGCTATTCACCCAAATTGCTAAAATGAAAAGACAGATAATACCAAATGTTGCTGAGGATCTGAAGTAACTTTAATGTTCTGTTGATGGGACAGCGTCAGTTGGTACAGAAATTTAGGAAAACTGTTTAACATTATCTATTAAAGCTGACCATAAGCATACCTTATGACCCAGTAAGTCTAGGTGTTATATCCAATAGAAATGCATAATTATGTTCAACAAAAGACATGAACAAAAACGTTCATAGCTATCCCAATGTTGGTTATAACCCCAAATGTTGTAATAGACCCCCGTGTCTATTCACAGTAGAGTGGATAAGTAAACTGTAATGTATTTATACAATGAAATACCATATAGCAACTATACACAGCGACATGGATTAATCTCTCAAGTACAATGTTGGGCAAAAAAAATCAGACATAGAAAATACATGTGTATTGTTTCATTTATATAAAGATGAGAAACATATAGAAGTAATCTTTTGTGATAAGAAAGAGGCTACCATTGGCCAAGTGGAGACAGGGTAGTAAATAGCAGAAGGGCAAAAAGTGGCTTCTGAGGTTCTGGTAATATATTATTTCTTAATTCGGGTACACATGTGTGTTCTCTTTATTAAAATACATTGATATGTATGATATGATTTGTGTACTTTTGAATATATGCTTTATAGGTCATTGAAATTAACCACAATAAATTCAAACATAGTAGATTCCCTCTGAGAAATAATCTAAGAGGAAAAAGAAGGATGAGAGAATTTAAAGAAATGGCTGGATTTTCTAAGAAGCTAATTTTTACAAGAAATAGCCATCCAGATTCTAATGGAGAATTGATTTATGTTGCCGCAGTTACATATGCCTTTGATTGCTGTTTTCTTGCCTAAGAAAATCTAACAAATTGGGAGAAAGAGGAATAGGAACTGTCCAGGGAAACTTATTTATTTCCACAAAGGGAAAGCTCAACTTTTCCAGAGCCAAGCCTTGAGGTAGTGTAGGGTCTAGTGTTCAAGCTATAGGTAACTGCCAGGGGAGTGTCTTTAATCAAAATCATGTAGTTCTAAGTGGGTCTGAAGAATTAGCTCTTTGCCCACAGAGCACCGGTGTAAATGAATTCAGTCTTGTGAATGGGCCGAGCAGTTCTTTATATATGACTTCACTTACTTGGACCCAGCAACTTCACTCCTAGGTATGTCTAACAGAAATGCATGTGTATGTGTTATCAGAAGGCACTAGAAACAACCCAAATGTCTATGAACAATAAATAGAATGGATACATTGTGGTTTATACCTACCATAAAATGCTGTCCAGCAATGAAAACACATGAACTATAGCTACATACAATATATTCGAATCGCACAACTAAAATGTTGTGCTAAGGAAGCCAGACACAAAAGAGTATATGTGATTTCGTTTATATAAAGTTCAGAAATAGTTAAAATCAATCTGCAGTGATAGAAATCAGGACAGTGGTTACACTGGGGAAGTGAGCGTGGTGATTGAGAGAGAGAGAAAAAGCAGATTTCCGGGGTTCCAGTAGTGGTTTCTTTTCTGATCAGGATAAACAAACCATGCAAATGTTTTAAGATGCATAAAAAACTGCCAAATTATTCTATGGTGCAACGTAAATACAAATATGTCAGAAAAATCTGAATACTCACTTCAACCCCAATACCATTCTGATCACATTTCTTTTAGCCAGACTGTTATCTAAGGAATCTATTCATGCACCTATTATCTAAAATAAAATATCTATCAAAGCCTTTTTTCCCCTCTTTTCACTGTTATCATAGATGACCATATTTAACCTTGAAGCAAGCATTTTTTTCCTTGCCTCACTCATAATTACATCATTGGATATTGGGGGTTTTATTAGAGTAAAGAATTCTGTGGATTTCTCCTACAGTGAATTCTATGAACCCAACGCTCTCATGATGGAAGAAGAAGGAGCCATAATTGCGGGACTGTTGGTGGGTCTGAATGTCATTGATGCCAACTTCTGTATGAAAGGAGAAGATTTGGACTCTCAGGTATGGGAAAGATACCCAGTTACCGAGTGTATCACTCTGAGTTCTTTTACCTCAGAATTGGACTGAATGGATTATACCAACCAAATTGGGGTCGGGGGGAGATTCTATGTCATGAATAGGATTTCCTTTAACTTTGCTATGAATATTAAAAATGTTTGTTTTTCCTTCCAACTTGGCTTATTTATGCACTGTGAATATTTTCAAATTCTTGTCTTGGCTGTGATCCCTGTTACTCATGTATACCTATGTACACACACATATACGTGTATAAATATACATAAAGAAACTTTGAACCTTATTTTTATTAAGTGTTCTGTTGACTCTTCTAGTCATGATCTGGTCTTCTAGTCCTATTGATCTAATCTTGAATCTTTACTTTCAACCCCTGTCAATTCTTTTTTTTTTTTTTTAATCAATTCGTCATTATACTAAAAGTAAAACTTCAAATTTTCACCATAAATTTCTGTTAACTGTCATGATTATAGTACTATTTTGAGTACCTAGAAAGAGACATTGTGTTATGCCTCGCAAAAAGCATTTAATTTTATATTAATCCTGAAAATTCTCCCCCATAGGTTGGAGTTATAGATTTTTCAATGTATCTCAAGGATGGGAACAGCAGTAAAGGCAGTGAAGGGTATGTACAAGGAAAATTAGGTTCCTTTTTTCTTCTCTGATGAGTATTTTTTGTCTTTGGTAGTATTTAAAGTTTACAACAATACTGCTTTAACAGACTTGCTGAAAGAATTTCCGATGATACAGCTTTAATTAAGTCTTGCCCAAAATACCTATTATGCCTGCTGCTAAATCCTAAAAGGGTTTTTAGCTCAGTAACTTTCCTGCTGTGTGGTTCAAGGGCAAACAAAATAAAAATTTATAAAAGATATCCAATTGCCCATCTCTTGTAGTGGGGTTTTAAAACGTGGTCACTGTGACCGGAGGGATTGCATTTTCATCATAAATCAGTTTGCCTGAAATTTGCAATGCGCATCATGGGGTTATGTAAAATATCCACATTGAGGGAGCTGAGGGAAGGGTCTAGGGGAACTCTGTACTACCTGTACAACTCTTCTTGTAAATCTACAAGTATTTCAAAATAAAAAGTTTAAAAAATGCTCATTATGGTACTTTGTAATTAGAGATCAGTAGTGTACTTTATACCCTTTATAAATTTAGCAGTTGAAAGCATAATTAGTCTGATGATTTTAACCTTGGATATTAACCTAAGATTATGTCACTTGTTCTTTTGGCGATTGTACAGGTATGTGGCCTTGATTTTGACTTTCAGCTTGAAAAGGCTGGCTGTTTAACTTTTGCCTATTATAGAGTAGTTGGTTCTAGAAATGAACCTCCTTTTTCCATACTTTATTTTCTCGAGTAATAAAAATACTCGATCTTTATGAAAGCCTTTTATACCATTCACTTTGAATGTAAACAGCATCTAAAGGCAAATATGTAGCCTTTGAGAACAACCATATTACACTAGAACGAACTTAATTCTTATGACAAATGGAAAATTGTTACTGCAAATAATACTAGCAAACCTGAAAAACCTATTACGTAACAAGAAGAACATTTTTATCCTTTAAATGCTTATGATAGATTATAACATCTTACCTATAACCTAAATTATTAAGGTTTGTAAGCTATAACAAGTGCTTTATTAATGTGGGGTTTTTTCCATTTTAAACATCTGAGTCTTTCTGGTTGATGTGTCTAGGGGATTATACATCAGGTCTGTCTTCTGGTCCAATGCCACAGTTTTTTTTTTCCATGTTTTATGAAAAGATGGAGGTGGGTATCAGGATCTTAGTGTTTCTAATGTTATTTATTTTATTTCTGTTTTCTCTCCTTTCCTCCCCCCCCAGAGATGGTCAGATTACTGCAATTCTGGACCAGAAGAACTACGTAGAGGAACTTAACAGACACCTGAAGTAATGAATCAATACATTCCTTGGGAATTGTTGAGGTGGAAGGGAAGGGCAGAATGATGAGCAGCAAGGATAAATTCTGACAACACTCACCAAATATGTACAGAATTCCTGCTTGCCAGGCACTGAGTTAGGCACCTGTTAAATGGCATTTAACTGTTTTTGTAACCTTCAGTGAAAGGCAGTTAAGATTAGTATTTAATTATAGCTCTAGTGATTAAATACATTCGGTGACAAATTTTTAAATAATGTGACATACACAGTTGAAATTGGCAGCCCTCTTGGGCCAGTAGATATAGCCACATACTTCAGGACTGATCTCAGGTAAACCACTCATTACTTTAGTACCTTTAGATGAATCATGTCTCTTCGCTTCCCTGCATTTCTCATTTGTATATTGAATTGATGGTATTAGTTTACCTTTCTTCACCATCACTACCCTGAATTTACCAAGGACAGTAGTCCCACCTTATCTGCAGGGGGTCCTTCCCAAGACCCTCACTGGATGCCTGAAACCGCAGATAATACCAAACCTTTTATGCACTGTGTTTTTTCCTATACATGCATACCTATAATAAAGTTTAAATCATAAATTGGGGACAGTAGAGATTAACAATAACAAATAAAATAGAACAATTTTATTAATATATTATAATAAGAGTAATATGAATATGTTCTCTCTTTCTTTCGAACTCTATGTCAAATACTTTATTGTACCATACTCAACTATTTTCAGACTGCTATTGACTATGGGTAACTGAAACCATGGAAAGCAAAAATTGTAAATAAGGAGGGACTATTTTTAGAACTGCCCAAAACATGAGACAGTTTTCTGAGGAGAGCTATGCAAAAGCTATTGGTATTTCTCAAGTACTTTGATGTTTTTGTTATGCTAAAGACTGCTGGATAATTCAGAAGAATAATTAATAGATTCATTAATTATTATCTTATTCATAGTTCTCTTATGAAAGATAGCCATTTTTAATTTAAGTAAGACCTTGATAAGATGATTATACTAGTATCAATATAAATTTTGAGTAGGCTTGATTCCAGCTGGCAAATTCAAGAACAGTTTAAGTACATTTTTTCTGGGGACCAAGAACTAATAGTGACTATAATGAATGATGGAGATGTTAGCCAAGCAAAGATCTGGTTACAGTTGACAATGAAATATAGACAAGGACACTATTATTTACTCTTTCTGTGCCTTAGTTTCTTTATCTGTAATTGGGGATACCTAACATATAGGGTTGTTGAAAGGAGTAAATGAAATAATGCAAGTAACATAATTTAGAAGAGTGCTTGGTACATGTAAACACTTAATTCATGTAGCCTATTATTATCACAGATCTTAAAATTTATTGTGTAGTGCATCAGCTCTTTCATTTCATTGAACAAATACGTACTGAATTCAAATTCCAATGTCAAAGCCATAGCAGGTAAGGCAGACACAGCCCTTTCTAAACTTAGAGGCTGTCGGTCTACTGAGAACTGTGGCCATTAGACAATGAATGATAAGTGTGATGGGTGTTTAAAAAGGAAGGTAGAGGCTATTGTTCTTTTTTCAAAAGAAACCTATATTTTTTCTTCTTGATAGTGCTACTGTAAATAACCTCCAGGCAAAAGTAGATGCATTAGAAAAATCCAACACTAAACTGACAGAGGAGGTAAGTGTTCTGGAAATTCTTCGATTGACTTACAGAATTTAATAATGTGCATTGGTAGAACCAGTGATTTCTACGCAACCTCAGAAATGAAGGACTTGACTTTTCAGATATAGCTACTATAGAGTACGTAACTCCTTGTTCTGCTGGAATGGGCAGTCGGCCTGTCGCAGGGGTGCCATTTACACAGTTGGACTGCGCAGGCTGTGTGGCCAGGGGTCTCGTTTACTTGGTGGGTCAAGTATCTTGGTTTCTTTTGTGTGAATGTTTTGTCTGGGCTAGCCTAAAGTAAATGTTTAGCATACAGCATGATATTCATCATTTATTCATTCTGGAAAACATTTTTGGCACTATTTGTGTACAAGAGCCAGACAAAGGTTTACATGTGCCAGGCATTGATTATGTGTTCCAGGTTGGCCAACTCCCCACCCCCACATCTTGTTTCCTCTGTGGGGCGGTGAGACAGATAAGATAAAGAACAGGGGTCAGGAGACCAGTAGTCCCTGCTTACGTGTCATACTACTTTCGTGTCATGTGCTGCTGAGTAAGTCAGTCACTTGACCATTAAGAGGCCCAGTTCTGTCACTGGCAGAGGATGGTGTTTATGGTCTACTTCCCTTTTCACCTCACAATGACTGTGAAGATCAGATAAAAATAGATGTATGTGCGAAAACTCTTAGAAAAGTCCCTAAAATAAGAACAGAAAAACAACCCCATGTTTTACTTCTGATTAATGAAGATATTTTTTCTCACTTGCCAAAGGATAAGCTACAGGGTTTTTTCATTAATAAATAGCATTAGATGTTTCTATGAAAAATATTAAATAAATACTCAGGAGGCAAAGTGTTTATCTTCTTTATTTCTAATTATAATGATCCTGTTACATACAATGGGATAAATTCGGTTTAAATAAAATCAAATTAAAGCACTAGTCAGAAAGGTGCTGTTTCATCAGTTTTTTCTTCAGAATGAACATTTTCATCATTATAATTTTAAAATGCCTTCCTTATTACTCAGCTCTGTGGACTTCATTTTTGGATGAAAATTCTTAAATGTTACATATATATCACAATGTTAATTTATGGATATGACACTTAGAATCTTATCCCACTGGCTTTGGGAATCCTCAGCACAGAATTTTCTACTGCGATTCTGCTGTCACCGCACAGAGGCAGTGAGGCATGGCGGCTGAGCATGGTCTCTAAGGCTGGGCTACTTGCGTTCATGTCCTGGCTCTGGCACTTGCTAGTTTTCTAATCCTGGGCCAATGACTTAAACCTCTATTCCTTGGTTCACTTATCTGTGAAATGAGAATAACAATAATACCGTTTTATAAGATCGTTGTATGAATTTAAATGATTTAATACACGATGTGGGCCTAGAACAGTGCCTGACACATCATAAGCACTCAATACACATAGCCGTGAATTCTGTTCCCTCAGTCACACTTGTCCTTCTGACTTAGATTTATTATACTAACAATATTCATTTATTCATTTACTTATTTATTTTACCAGTAACACTTATTTTCTCAAAACTCTGAGCTTGTAGAGGTAAGTAAGCACCATGTGTACATTATAGAGAACACATAAGTTTAATCCGTTCTACCTTTTCTGATTTCCATTTCTGGATTTAAGAGGGCTAGTAAAAGAACCCCCTCCTGAGTTCTGAACTGTAATGGCAAAACGAGAAGAACTAAGCAGATGAAAGTGTAAATAATCTACTTTATTATCAGTAAAGTTGAATTAAAAAGCCCGCTTGGATCTGTAGCCCTAACCAGGTTTCCTGATACTTTCTCTTAAGTCAAGATCTCGGAATGAGCTGCCTGAGGGCGTACTTGCATCTAGAGAGCAGACCGACTTGCCCAGATACTTCTTTATCTGTTATTAGGCCCAGGGAGCAAAGAGAGAAATGGCCTTCCAGGCTGGCCTGCAGAAGGCATGCCTGAGCTCTAGCTTTCCTGTATTTGCCTTGTTAAAACACGCAGGGCGCAGAGCCCGCGCCTGCTGCTAGGGAGGAGGTAAGGAAACAGAAGACTAGCCTGGCTGCGAGGAGCCTGCTCAGTTCCCCCTCCCAGCCCCAGTCAGGCCCCACCGTCACGCTCTTTGCAGTATAGAAGGTACAGAAGCAAAAGTATTTGCACCGTACTTTCCCCTCCCAGGGAATGGGGATTTGAATGTTTCCCCTGAGCAGGATACTGCTGATAGCATTACCGTATCTTTTTAGATGCTGAAATGAAAAATGTCTTCAGTGTTTAACAGGATCTTTTAGATTGAGAACTCTGGAGTTCATTCCTTCAGTCTTTTACAATTATCTGTAAAAGGTCTTATGGAGGGTTTGTAATGTTGGTGCCATGGCATGAGGTGACCTCTTTATTAAATAGTTCAGAAGTCGATATTCTTACTAAACATAATTACAAGTTATCCATGAGAACACCCTGGAAATGAACAATCTTAACCATTGTGGCACTGAAAAATGCTTCCACGTAAAAGCAGCAATAGGAGATATTTTTTGTTTTTATTTTAACCTACTTTAAAAATATTTCTCCCAAGTTCCCTATAAGAACATTCTTATCGGGTTACAGATAGCTTGCTTTCTTTTCTAAGACTATCCAAGACTGAAAGTAATGTCCTAGCAAATCATGCATTATCTTATGCTATGTTAGTTTTTAAAAGATAAAGATTATTTTAAAAATTTTATCAACAGCTTGCAGTTGCAAACAACAGGATTATTACCTTGCAAGAAGAAATGGAACGAGTTAAAGAGGAAAATTCCTACATCCTGGAATCCAATCGGAAGGTTAATCTTACTGGATTTATAAAATATTCATAGAGAGCATGTCAGTGTGTTAGCGGTAGGGGAGAGTCGTTATTTTAAGCAGCAACTGTTTGCATGTATAAAGCACCTTGTGTTTACTCAGACTCCATTCGTCATTGAGGGCATGATGAATGTTCTGGGAGGGTGGTACCCCTTTTTCTGCCAGGTGCTTCTTGGTTTTATTGCCACCTATATCTGTTTAGAGACTTTAAGAAACAATCTAATTCAGTTTCTTGTTTTTAATGTACTAATGAGTCATACTGTATTTAACTGTTATATCTGTTATATTAAATATGCCATTATTTTTACATCATGTTACTGTTTTATAAGAAGTGACACCTTATTCGATATCACTGGGAGTTACCATATAAATGAATTTTCTAGATAACTTAATCCCTTAAAGCACCAACCTTTTCAATACATATCTAATCAGATTTTGCAAACTTTTTATGTATAGTACAAGTCCAAGCCTTCTTTTTTTTTTTTTTTTCCTCTAAAAATAACTAAAGCAGCAATAAGCCTTCTTAATTAAGGACACAATTGTTAACACATTTAGCCCTGTATAGTGGGCTGAGATCATAATGATCACCATTGGCAATTCTGTACTCAGTTATAACAGTACTACTTTAGGAGGCTATTGAGATTGATAGAGCTTCTAACAGCTACCCTTAAATATTCCCGGATTGCTGTGGATTTTTTTTCTGCCTTTTATGAATTCACTAGCATCTCTTACTTTTTACACTGTTAGTGTTGCTATCTCAGAAAAGTCTCCCCACTTCTTTTTGTCTTTATGCTTCTAATCTACTGTCACCTAGGAATCCAGATATCCACAGTTACTAAAATTGTTCCTACAGAATGGCTAGGCTCTGAATGGGACTAAAGCAATTTATGAGTAAGGTGTTTGACTTTAATGCATGGACTCCATGAAAGAAACTGTGACTGCTCACAGGAATTTTTTGATGACTTATTTATTTTTAGCTGTGATCTTTCTGAATACTTCAGGATGCCAGATGTGAGATCTCTGGAGAATGAGTGTATTACCTTTCAAGCCTTTGGTCCAACTCATATTTTTCTGTGAATACTATATTATTTTTAGAGGCTGATTTTTAAAACTACTACCACCTCGTTTGGTAACCTATCTTTGGATTTTAAATAAAGTGGTAGGAAACCCCCGATTCAGCTTTAACCTTTAACCTTTTAATATTTACTAGACTTTCTTTATTGTCTTTGTTCATGGTCATACCTGCTTAGGTATGATCATTTTTTCTTACTAAATAGCAGTGGTAGTGTCTGCTAATTCTGTATACGTTAATTAAATCCTAAATATATACACCTTTATTTATCTTTTCAAGGGTCCTAAGCAAGACAGAACTTCAGAAGGGCAAGCACTAAGTGAAGCAAGAAAGCATTTAAAGGAGGAGACGCAATTACGATTGGTAAACTTTGCTTAAGTTTTAATAATTCGGGAACACAGGAAAAGTAACTGCCTACTTAGAGGTTTTATCATACAAACCAAGATTAGGGATATCAGTAGCGTAAAAATTTTTATAGATGCTGTAAAATTATTTCTCTTTCTTTTCAACCCACATTCCCTATAATGCTTTCTCAATCCTTCTCTGAGTATTCTCAAAAGCTATGAGATTTTGCCAATATTTTTTTTTTTGCCTTTATAGTTTGTATTATAAAAACATTGGGTATATTTAACCTACTTTTTAAGCTCTTTTTCTGCTGCGACAATGGGTCCGGTTATCATCTGTGGCGTATGTATCATGCTCTGTAAACCTGTATCTTGCTCCTGTCCTATAATCCTATCTTTCTCTCCTCAATAAACCTCATTCTCATGCTTGCCTTAAAAAACAAAAATAAAAAATAAATTATGTAATCCCCACTCCTACCTCATCATCATGCCTGCAAAGATTCTGATATGTCTTCTTAGAGCAAGCAATTCCTCTTCCTCTTACAAAGAATCATTAATATAGAATTATACTCTTATTTTTAGCTGTTATTGGTCTTAGCTATAAATGGATAAATTTGTCATCCAGTATTAGTCTTAAGATTTTTTTTTTAGAAATTAAATATATATATAAAAATTTATAATATGAGATACAACCTCACTCCAATCAGAATGGCTACTATCAAAAAATCTAAAGAGGCTGGGTGCGGTGGCTCACACCTGTAATCCTAGCACTCTGGGAGGCCGAGCCAGGAGGATTGTTTGAGGTCAGGAGTTCGAGACCAGCCTGAGCAAGAGTGAGACCCCATCTCTACTAAAAATAGAAAAATTAGCTGGGCACAGTAGTGTGTGCCTGTAGTCCCAGCTACTTGGGAGGCTGAGGCAGGAGGATTGCTTGAGCCCAGGAGTTTGAGGTTGCAGTGAGCTATGATGATGCCACCACACTCTACCTGGGTGACAGAGTGAGACCCTGTCTCAAAAAAAAAAGAAAAAAAGGGAGGTTTCATGTGAAGTGAGTCTAAAAATTCTGTTAGCCATATTGGCTATTCCTAGTAATTGAGATGATACCCTGGGGACCCAGAGGGTCTTCTAGGTTCCCAGGGCTCTTAAATAACAGCGTTCAAATGTAGGAGAATCGCAACTGCTTCACTTTGTGCTGACTACTGTGACACTTCATATATATTTCTATAGTAGGACATGACATCAGTGTCTCAACGTCTAATGAAGTGCCTCAAGCATGTGTGTGTTTTATATTAACTAGCACTTTTAGCTTAGCAAGTTTTTCAGATTTGCATATTATTGAGCAGATGTTACTGTATATGCCAATTATTAGTGTTGTTAATGTCTCTGAAAAGGAGTGATAGCTTATAACTATTTTGCCGGACTATTCAGACCTAGGAAGTTCAGCGTACCTTTTCCTGTGAAAGTCTGTGGTTTGTGCTCAATCGAGGAAAGAGAGTGTAAGTAACGTACTTGCTTTGGGGGCAGGACGTTGAGAAGGAGCTGGAGATCCAGATCAGCATGAGGCAGGAGATGGAGCTGGCCATGAAGATGCTGGAGAAGGACGTGTGCGAGAAGCAGGACGCGCTGGTGTCCCTTCGGCAGCAGCTGGATGACCTCAGGGCTCTCAAGCACGAACTCGCCTTCAAGCTGCAGGTGGGGGAAACAGGAGGAGGAGACTCATGGCTCCAAAATCCTGGGGCTTCGCTCCACCCTCTTGTTCTCTAGAATCACACTTTACATACAAGAGGGAAGGGTCATATCTCATTTCGATGTTAGCTTCCAGTAAACCACGTTAAGAATCAGACCGTCGTAGGATCCCGTATTGCTGTTCTGGAAAGCCATGGCCACTTTCCACATTGTAATGGGGGGTGGGGATCTTTTCTATCCTACGAGATAATATCTACTCCCCAGCCTAACATGCCAGCCGAGCTGTATATTCTATTAGTTTTTATACTGGAATGTGATAACTCGGTGAACCTTCTGATATCATGATAAGGCTGCCTATAACAATACTAATTTTAAACAAATTGCCTTTTTTTTCCATCTGAGAATGAAGTGCTATACAAACATATGAGCATTTTTATTTTCCCACTTACCATTAGGTTCAAAAGACATGTGTGATTTATATTTTAATATTTTATGTTAGATAGATTATTTATAATTCATTTCCATAACAGAGTTCAGACTTAGGCGTAAAACAGAAAAGTGAACTAAACAGTCGCTTGGAAGAGAAGACTAATCAGATGGCCGCTACCATAAAGCAACTCGAGCAAAGGTAAAAGTGCGTTTTCTTTAATGAAGCATTTCGGGCTGTCAGGGCTGGGAGTGAAGAGAACGTGCTATGCTTTCAGCAAATAGAAAGTATATGAAATTCTTTCAGCTTAACATCAGACGTGCTGTAGAAAGAAAGCCAGTTAAATTTACTTGTGTTTTCTAAGATATGACTGAAAATGTTTTTAAGAAATGTCAGCTTTTGGGGACTGTTTTGAACATCAGAACTTGCACTTAATGCATGTCAGTGTCATGTGTCAGAGAAAGATTACTTAGAAGGGTGAAAGGACTTTTAAACGCATGCTTGTGATTCTGTGCTCTTATTGTTCGTCACTAAAGCCTTTGGATACTTTGGTGCTAGGTGATGTTGGGATACAGGGAGATAGGTGTCCTCTCAGGATCTACTCTGGATCTTTCCCTTCTTTAACTTTAACCCTTTTCTCTCCTCTTTCCTGTCTCCTTTTTCTCTCTACTTTCTCCTGAGTAGTTCTATAGCTTCCACTGTCCCCTCCAGTGTGTTTCTCCAGCTCTGACCCTCATCCGGAGACTAGCCTTGAGTTGTCATCCTCTGACCAGCTGTCTCCCACCAGTTCCTACAGTCCGGTCTGCCCAAACCGCATCTTCTCCCTGCGCTGCTCTCTTGTTTTCCTGCTTGTCTGAAACCACCATCTTTTTCCTGGTGACTCAGCAGCCAAAAGAAGGGTCTGAGATTTCAAGATTGACTGTAACACCACACCCAAGGTTGTTGGATGTTTCCACCTTTAACGCCCATTCATCGCCCTTCTTGCACTTGCGCAAAACCAGACTACTGGTCCCTGGACATGCGTCCTGTTTTTCCCATGCATCCCCACTAGTTCCACCAATTAAAAATGCCCTCCCTCTTCCCATTCCCTGTTCTTCAGGTACATTTTTTTACATTCAGGTTCAAATGCCACCTCCCCCAAAGCTTCCTCTGATACCTCTTTCCCAGCTAGAAATGGTCCGTCCTTCTTGGAATTCCCATAGTCTTATGTGTGTATCTGTCTATACTGCTCATGGCACTTCTGAATGTCTGGTTTACCTTGTAGCCCTTTGTATACGTTTCTTACCTTCTAATGAGAGTGTAAGCTCCTTGTGGTTAGTTAGTTAATCTTTTTTGTTTCCTCACTGAACCTGTCGCAGTGCCTTGAATGTACAAGGTGTTCATTCTGTAGATACTTGAATGAATGGATGAATGGATGAACGGTGACTTATTTTATTCAGATGATTCTTAACCTGGAAGGGTCCTGAACAACAATGTATATACTAATATTAATTCAAAAGTTAATTGCAAATTAATAAATAAGCTTGAAACCTCTGGTATGGCCGATAAATCAAAAGGCATCAGTCTACCTAGGGAAGAAAGTTATCTAAGTACTTGCTGATAAGCAGTTACATGTTTATGATTTAACGTATCAGTTTTGGTGCTTATAAATAGTGTTCAAGTGTATCTAGTTTTCAATGGCTTTTTGACTTGGATTTAAAGCAGGCAGAACTGAAATAATGACATATCTCTTCAAATATTAAGCTGACTTAATCTCTTGCTATTTTTGTGTTTCCTGTGTATTCTTTTTCTCATTTCCCTTTCACTCCATTTTCATTTTTATTTTATTCAGTGAAAAGGATTTGGTGAAACAGGCAAAGACCTTAAATAGTGCAGCAAATAAACTGATCCCAAAACATCATTAGGCATTTTGCACTTGGTTACCTCGCAAGTCTGATGTGACATCTTAGTTGTAAAAGGAAGAAATCTGAAAGTTATTATGTTTAAGCTCTGATTCTGTATAAAATGTCACCAAAAATTGACTTGGAATTTGTCAGACTTTTAAAAAAGCAGTTGGATATATAGGTTGAGTTTTTTCTTATTGTCTCCCCAGAGTTAGAAAAATTGGTATAAATCCCTAATTAAATACTAAATAAACTGGGAAATTATTTCTGAGTTGACCAATAAGTAAAAACACCATTAAAAAAAAAAGCCTAGGGAACTGAAGCTCTGTGCATATATTAACGATGCCTCTACAACACAGTCCTTGATAATATCAGATTCTAGGTGCATCGTTCATGTCTGTATTTGCAAGCCTGTTCTGCCATTGCAAAGTGAGGAACTAGAGGTAACTACCACATGAACTTGGACTCCCCCAAAGTGGTTCTTTGTGTCTAGGCCATGACCCCTTTTCACTTCTGTTACATAGGTTTTAATCCCCAAGCCAAGGATGAGTGCTTAGTATTTCACTACAGTTCTACTCTCAGTAACCAAGATTGCTTGCAACTTTTTGCCTTAGTGACTTTGAAAAAGAAGAAAAAAATAGCATCCTTACGTTTCTTTAAAGTACATAGAGATGAAGTTAGTAATTAGGTAACGTATGATAACATAATAACGTGGAAGCTTGGGAAACCCTCCTAATATTTGCCATCTTCTACCTCTGCCGTTTTTCTGCAATTCTGCTTCCTACTTAGGTAGCTCAGAGAGAACAATTTTAATAAAAACACTCCTCTCTTACTATAAAAAATATACTACACATTTTTCAAATCTATCCTGCTTTTCCTGTTGGAGTAAAGAGGACAAGGTTTAGACACGAGCGATGATTTCCTGCCTGTCATTCCTCACCTAGAAACATTGACTTAAGAGTTTTGTTACTTTTTGTTTAGATGGGGATTTGCTAAATGTTCTGGGAAACTAATAATTTAACTATAAGAAAAACATTTCAGAGTAGGAAATAGATAAATGATCAACTTACATTCCTTATTATTATTTAGCGTAAAAATAAAGATTCCCAGTAGATACCCACAAGCAATATTAGCAGGGCTTCTTTTTCTAAGTGACCACAGACCTAACCCTTTCTAGGCTTTACATTGTAAATAATCCTATAAATACTTTGATTTTTTAAAATGACTTTTGATTTGGAGAGACAGGCTTGACATAAGCCTTCATTCCTTCAAAAGGTCTTGGCATAATATTTGGTTTTTTTTCTTTTTTCTCATTCTGGTATGCTTTGCAGCATTTCAGCTGCTTAGGTGGGGACAAAGATAGCCCCTTTGCTTCCAGCTCTTGAAATTCTTTACCTTCTTGGCAAAACCAGAATTAAGAGAGTAAGATAGAATTCATGTCTGCTTGTATAGGTCCTTGCACAGACTTGCACCAAAATCAAGTCAAAGAACATACAAGTTTAGACCAACTTCATGGAAGATCCTGTGTTCTTGAGCTTATTTTAGTTCTCACAATTTTGCACCTATATAAATGTAGCTCTTACTCTATTCTTATCTTCATCAACCTTTTATGGTAAAGAGTTGCCTTTTCTATGAGCATTTGGAAGGAGCGGTCAAACACCCAAATAAAACTTTTTAAGGACTACACTATACTTCTAAATTCTATTATATAAAGCCCCAAATGCTTTACCTTCTAAATTAAAACATACTTCTTTATGGGTGCAAAGTTATAAGCTGTTTAGAAGAAAATATCCATCAGCTCTTCCAGAGAATGTGGTCAGGAGTCTTACACAGACCCAGCGCTGAGTTCTTTGTTCACTCAGTGAGAAGCCACTCGCTGGGTGATGGGGTGGAAAAGGAAGGAGACAGCCGAACTCTGACAAAACCTTTTCCTTATAGAATAGCGGAAAGCCTGGGTAGGGGTCGATGTGTAATGTTCCATGGTTTCATGTATGTGGTTTGGAGAAAGTACAAGAAACACATTATAATTCCACGTATAAGAAGGTAGTTACCCATTTGCAAGTTCCCGTTATGTGTGTAAAATGGAAATATAAAGTACCAAACCTATTAGGAAATAAAAAACAAAAAAAAAAAAGTGGATTTAACTTCAATTATTGTGTACTTGAGGTTGGCTTTGGATATGGATTTTCTAAAAAGTGATGTTTTATTGTTTATCATCTAATGGCTGTAAACTGTAGTACTAGAATAAAAAAAAAAGTGGAAAATCAGCTTTTCCTCTGCCTGGTTCACCTGCATCTTGCTTTTCTTTAGAATTTATTTCTTCTCCATCTTTTTTGCCCCATAATTTCTTCCCTGTCTCCTTCAATGTTTTGGTTTTTTGTTTTTTGTTTTTTTTTTTTCCTCTCACTCGGTCTTTCTACGCCTTCTTCCTTGGGTTATTTTATTTTGTGTTGTGAACTTGGTCTTCCTCCCCACCACGGCTTTTGTTTTTTATCACAAGTTCATGTGGCCCACATCCAGATTGCGCCAGGCTGAGCGGGACCGCCAGTCTGCAGAGTTGGACAACCGGCTCTTCAAACAGGATTTCGGTGACAAGATCCACAGTCTGCAGCTGGAGGTGGAGGAGCTCACCCGGCAGCGGTGAAGAGGGGCGGCCCGAGCGGGCAGGGTGGTCGCGGGCGGTTCTCAGGCGGGACTGCGGGGGAAGGGGTTTCAGGGCTGTTGGCCGTCAGCTGTGTCTTCACGGTATGTCCTTCCTCTGGAACAGGGATCCAGACAACTTCGCACGCATCACCAGTCCCTAAGACCTATAAACGTAGTTTGTGATCAACGAATGAGGAAATTAGAGCTCAGGGTCCCAGATGAATAGTAATGAGTAGCCAAGAAAACACTCATAATAAGTTAATATTTCTGGAATCCTTACTGTGTGCCAGATACTTTACAAAGCCCTTCACGTACAGTCTCTCCTGCTGTTTTCACATCAGCCCTGGCAGGTGATGTTACTGTCCCCACTCTCGGATGAAATTAAAGCTCAGAGAGGTCAAATGTGTCCACGTCATACAGTTAAGCCACTAAGTGGCAACGCTATCATTTAAAAAACTTCTCTCTCTAACTTCAAGCCCTTAACCATCTTTCCACATTGTCTCTCACATGAGACCCATTTCTGTGCTGAAGCCACTGACTTCAAATAAACAGAACTTTGTTGGATATAAAGCCCATGGCTACTAAGGACACTAGTGGCTGAGAGTGTCACTGGAGATGAAATACGTAACTGTAAAGAGAGACCAGCTAATTAATATGAAATGGAACTATAACATCTGTACCTTCATTCTATATCTTGCTGAAAATTTTAAAATACCGCATTTCATTTATAGCAAATCCTACTGCTGGTCAATCAATTGGCCACAACTCTTTGTTAAGAGTTAATATAAAATACTGATATTCAGAGTGGCGGCCCTCAGGCACTGGGAGGTCCTGAGGTACATTCTTAATCATCCAAGAAGGATTTAACATGTTTTATGTATCTCAGTGCTATTGGTTTTATTGTATTTTAGTACTTTAAAGCTTGGTTGTCCATATGTGCCTAGTAATTTGTTATTAATCGAATATTAAAATTTAACTACTGAACTTTAGAAAAGGGTTTCTTATTCTTTAGAGAATATGAATATAGAAATCCAAATTTTCTTCCTTTTCGTCTCTTACCTATCCCAGGAACCAGCTTGAGTTAGAACTAAAACAGGAAAAAGAAAGAAGATCACAAAATAACAGGAACATCCCAGGGAAGGGTTCCCAGAAGCCAGAACCCAAGATGGTAATATTTGCTATTCCCTTGTTCATTTACTTAATTTGAATTTGAATTTTAGCGGCCACTTTGATGGGCCTGTCGGTGTCCTTTCATGGATCACATACTCACTATGGCCTTGAGTATGTAAATTGCAACTAGTGATGGTGTAAACAGATGAAAGCCTGATTCTGAGTCTGCCTCTGGGACCCGCCTTCTAACTTGATTTCATTTGGAAAGGGGGATTTTAATAATCCTAATTTCCAGTGACACTCTTTTCCCTTTTAAATTTTTTAGTAAGATTATTGTGGTATCTTAACAAAAATATGTGTCTCTTGGATTCTGCTAATATTTTTAATAATATGGTATAATAATCCCTCCCCAACCCCTGAATTCTCCTTTAACAGAATTTTCTTAAGTGTGGATTTGCTCGAGTGTATCTTTTTCAAAATCATGAGGGTTTCAATTTGAGTATACGCAAGGAACTTCTCATGGGAATAACTAGAAAGAGAGGGGACTAGGTTTGAGGAAGGGCAAGTAAAATTGAGTGGCTTAAAAAACAAAAGTAGAAATTTCTACAGAACGGTCTTCAAAGGAGGGACTTCTAGCCCCCGTAGAGGTGAGGGAGCTAAAGTTGTGTAAGGTCGTCTCTGGGACCCAGGAAGCAGGAGCCAACCTCTTCAAATAGTGCAATCAGAAAAGCATGAAATACTTCTTCTATGAATAACAAACCTGGGAAAAACTGCCTCCTTTGTGTACCTGTTATATATAACAAAACAGGACAAATTTATAAGTTTCTTATTTAAAATTTCTAGAGAGTAAGCTGCTGATTTGCTGGAGAGTAGAAAAGAATGGTACACGGACTTACATAGAACCTATTACTAATCACTTGAAGTGTGCGAAGAACTACTTTGTAGCCTGCTGTCTTTTTTTATTTCAGATCAGTGAACATAAAATCTAAAGGGTTTACAGAGATTTATGTAAAATCTTGGCCTGTCTTACTCTATTTTTCTAATAAGGCTTTAAGTTTTCCAGTTTTGAATTTCCCTGCAGTGGCGTTTCAGTAAATACTGCACTGACCTCTCTTCCTTGATACCTGAGAGATCTCAGCTAAGAACACATGTTCAAGCCGGGCACAGCAGCACGTGCCTGTAATCCCAGCTATTCAGGAGCCTGAGGTGGGAGGATCCTTTGAGTCCAGGAGTTTGAGGGCAACATAGCAAGACCCCATCTCAAAAAGAGAAAAAAAAAAAAACACACGCATTCCACTTTTGCAGATGGGGAGCATTTCAAGGCAGGCAGCAGTGTGTGTAGGCACAGAAAGAATTTGTCCCTGAAAACTTCCAGGCAGGATTTAAGAGTATTGGTAGAAATGTAATTTAGAACTTTACATTGGTCCTTCAGAGTAGAAAACTTGAGTTGTACAGGCTGGAGAAGTTGTCGTAGCATTGGGGTATCTACTTAGTTAATGTCCAGAGGATGACACAGCCTACTGGAGATGGCCATGCTTGGCTTTGCCAGTTTTTCAGAGCTCATTCAGGAAAAACATTTTGTTTCTCATAAGAAGTAACTGATACCTTGAGCCCACTTTGCAAGAAAATAGAATACGTTCTAAGTTTTATTCAAATGTCAGCAATTTAAGAAAATATCTACTCTGAAAATCAGAAGTTGGAAACTGAATCAGAATAGTTAAGATACTAGCTGGAGCAGAGAATGAGGAAACATGCTTGAAAGTTAGATATTCTTCCTTTAAAATGCTACTTAGCTTTATACCCAGACTAAGGCATCGTAAAAGAAAATGTCGGCAACATCATCGTCGTTTGGCACTCTGAGTAATTAATAAATTGGGCTGTTTTCTTTTGGCAGGATGGGAAGCACAAAATTCAAGAGGAAAACGTTAAACTAAAAAAGTCTCTGGAAGAAAACCACAGGTGTTTGTTAATTAAGTATTTAACTTAGTATTTAACTAAGACGTAAAGTTATTTTGACATAAAGTTATTTTGGAGTGGTGGGAAAGAGGGAGATTTTGATACACACTGACATTGACACAGGCCAAACGCTGACTTATATTAGTAATATTAATATACCAGAAAGACATCTTGATAACTTGCCAAGCTTTCTAAAAAAGAAAAAAAAAAAAGACATTTTGAAGGGAAAAATGAATAAACCATATAACATGTATTAAAGCAAACCCATTAGGCCATTTCAGAAGAAAGAAGGGTGGTCAGGCTGTCCTCTGACTCTTCCCTGATGAACCCTCAAACTCAGATTATCACTGAAAAGATAATTGCTCACCTTTCCTGAATTAGTATTCCAAGAGAATGAAGCACGAGTCATAGCATTTCTTAGGTTCTCGATGCATTCGAGTATGACTTGTTTCCACAAGTGTGTTAAATTTCAAATAAGTATTCTCATTTCCCTTACCTCGTTTCTCCTTTTCATAAGACTCTCAAACAGCTTAACTTCATTCCTTTTTCTTAACTCATCTGATTTTGCTCACTGTGAAGAGCACAGGGTTATTTCAAGGCAGCTGACTTTTAACAGTTATTTTAGCAGGTTAGAAATATAAGAAAGTATTGCATGGTGCCACCGCATTAAAAAATGAAGGCGATCCAATTGTATGACATTCTGGAAAAGGCCAAACTATGGAGACAGTAAAAGAAAAAAAAAAAAGTCAGTGTTTGCCAGGGGTTAGAGGAAGGTGGGCATGAACAGGCAGAGCGCAGAGGAATTTGTAGGGTGGTAAAACTATTCTGTATGATACTGTAACAGAAGATACATGTCACTAGACAGTTGTCCAGACCCACAGAATGTCCAGCACCAACTGTGAACCACTGTATGAACTACGGACTCTGGGTGACTCTGCCGTGTCAGCATAGGCTGATGAGTTGTAACAAACATACCACTCTGGTGGGGGAGTTGAAAAAGAGGCTAGGATGGGCCAGGGGGTATCTGTACTTTCTACTTAATTTTGCTGTGAACCTAAAACTGCTCTAAAAATAAAAATCTATTTTAAAAGGCAGGGCAAGAGGTTAGTGGTGAGGAGTGATACCATAGAGGGATTTTGAGAGGACTGTATATACAGTGTCCATTGGGGGCAGCTGTCCCTGTCCAGGCTTCGTTGCCTGAGGAATGAGGTGCGTGTAGCGTGCCATCTGGAGCAAAAGTAGCTGCTAGAGAAGAGAAATCACACAGTCCAACAGCACGTTAATGGTGCAGGTCCTTAAATGCCCCTTCCTTGCCTCAAAGGCCAGAATGAGTCCAAAGTCTTTGATTTTGCTCCCAAAGAGCATGGTTAGCTAACCTTAAATGACAGCCCGTCTAACATTACAGATTGGCACAGGCACAGGGAAGGGAACTAGAAAGGCCATAAAATTAACCGTGGCTTCCAAGTGCCTTTCAGGGTAAACCTGAAATGAAACTAATATGAAATCATTTATTTGAACAATCAGGAGTGCCTGTTACATGTCAAGTTCTGATTTAGGCCCTGGGAATATAAGATAATACTTCCTTATATCTGTACTGTGCTCAGCAGCTTAGAAAGTCAGTTCCACATTCGCTGTCTGCCCACGAAAATGTATCTATTCCTACTTTACAGATGAGAGACCTGAGGAGCACAGAGTCTAGGTGAAATACCCAGATTGCCTCTTCTTACCACGTCTTCTGATTTTAAGTCCTTTGTCTCTGCACCACATAACATAGCAGCTTCCAGGACCTATTTTGGCCGGAAGTGGAATCGTAAGACATACCAGTCTCCTGGGATTGTGGTCCAGGAAACATCTGAAAACCCGGTCACCCCATGTATATATCTGGTGGTCACATTGCCACTTAACCAAAGAGAGTAGGAGCCACTGTAATCTGTGGTGCATTTTCCCCGTAACCAAGAGTGGGCTTTGATTCTCTTGTTTGGCTCTACTTTATGTTGGGAAAATCAAGGTTAGCTCAAGTTAGTCTCAATATTTCATGAAAACATGGGTTTCCATGTGACAATCTCATTCATTCCCTTTCCTTGATTAATTTGCTAAAGCTCACATTTTAAAAATATTTTGGAGAGGGAACTAACACATGACATATGATAATGATAGATTTCCATAACGTCAGGTATTTTAAAAGCTACTAAGATATATGGCCAATGGGCCATTGGAGTCTTACATGTTGGGAATCATAAATGCTGACTATTTTCTTGATAGTAAAAAGGAAATGTAAAATATTACTCCAAATCTATTTTTAAGTGGGAACCATTAATGTAGGTCCAAGAGTCAGATTCTAGTTACAGGTTTAACCACCAAAATTTCTTCTCCTGGGAGGTCAAAATGAGTAATTATGTTGTTCCCCAAAATATAAAAGAACTACAGCATTACTTGTTTGACAAAGTATTTGTCTTCTGAGCTTTCTATTGAGATAACATAAACGGAAGTATACTAAGTTGCTATTTGTTACTGTTTTTAATTCTCCGTTGTAGGCTGCAGTCTCACCCTATGGATGAACAGGTAACACAGCGTCCTGTTTTAAAACGTCTTATATAAATTAAGAAGTTGGTTGTACCATGCCTAGCCAGTAAACATGGGAGGAAGATGAATGGGTACAGTCTCTGTGTATCATCCTTTTAACAGTACCCTGAACAAGCAGGTGTTGCCCAAAGCTCTCAGGAAGTAGCCCAGCTTTGAGCAATTTGCTTAGTAAACAGCAGTTCTCACTTATTTGAAATTATCTCTGACATGAGACCTAAGAGAGCTCACTTTACCTCCCTTATATAAAATGAGGGGGAAAAATGTTTTGATTACTTAGAAATAAGCTAACATAAACAGTTGTATACATTTCGCAAATGTATACAAATGTATTACAAGCCCATGAGAAAGACAATAAATTCAACTATGTCTGAGTCACCCCTGTCACTTACCTGTTAGGATATAAAACGAAACCTGTTGCTTTCCATTCTCATGGTAGAGTGAAACAAGAGGGTTGGGACAGTTTTATTTTTTGTTTTTAGAGACAGGATCTCACTCTGTCACCCAGGCTGAAGTGCAGTGGTGTGATCATAGCTCACCGCAGCCTCTAACTCATAGGCTCAGGTGATCCTCCCACCTAAGCCACCCATGAGTAGCAAGGACTATAGGTGCACACCACCGTGCCCATGCCCAGCTAATTTTTTAAAAAATTTTTTGGAGAGATGGGGTCTTACTATTGCCCAGGCTGATCTCGGAACTCTTAGCCTCAAGCAATCCTCCCACCCCAGCCTCCCAAAGTACTGGGATTACAGGCGTGAGCCACCTCACCCAGCTGGGATGGGATAGTTTTTAAAACTTTTTACTTCACACTTCTATATGCTTGAATTTTTTTTAGAAATAAAATTACATGTCACTTGTATAAATATAATTAAAAGAGGTAGAAGGCAAATGATAGATTTTTGGAGTTGTATCAAGGGGGTAGGATTATATGTAATTTGTTTTTTTAGTTTCCACGTAGTCTGTATTGTGGTGGTATTAATTTTGTTGCTGGAAAATGCATATTCTGAAAGAACTAATGTTTCAGGCACTAAGGGATACTAATTGGGTCGTTGTTGTTTAGGATCAGCCACTGCTCTCTGCAAAGCCACAAGTGTGTCAGCTATGCCACGAGGACGGCAGCCCATCAAAGGTAACCATGGTGAGAAATGAACAGGGTCTTCATAGATGCCGCCCACTGTGCCACTAGCTTCCCAGGAATGCCAGGGACCTGGCCGTGTAGGGTGCAGGGTGGACTGTCCCAGCACCGGGTAGAGTGAAAAGAAGGAGCAAGCATTTACCAGAAAACTGTTCTTTTTTAGTCATCGTAATTCATGTCGGTAAATCCCCATAAAATAAAAATATAATTACATACACAGTTTGAAACAAATAAGCAGATATAAATTTATAAATATTTATCGAGTGCCGACTGTGTAGAATGTGCTGTTCCGTGTGTCAGAGAAAAGAGCAATGAACAACATAGACCAAGTCTCTGTCGTTTTGAAGCTTATCTCCTTTGTAGCTGTTGTTCTACAAATGAAGAACCTTGGACTCAGAGATATTAAGTACATTTCCGAAAGTTACCCTAGTCATAAGTGGTGAAGTCCAGTTTCCGACCAGGCTTTGGCTCCAAAGTGTACAGTCCTAGCCCTGCATCCTGCTCAGAACACAGGGAAAGGAGCTCTCCCCACAAGACCCCTTGTTTTTCTCGTGCATCCTCAAGGGTCTCTGGCTTAGCCCCTCCCTGTTGCGTCATCCTAGAGCAGGCAGAGTGGAGGAAACGTTCAGAAGGAACGAGCGCTCTTGAGAGCTGCAGCTGTCTTGCTCACTGTAGTATCCCCCAGTGTCCAGTATGGTACCCAGTCCGTAGTAGATGCTCAAGAAACGTCATGTACAAATGAATGTACAAAACAAGTGCTTGAAAGAGATACAGGAGATGTGCTCAAATTCTAGATTACAACCCACACACCACCATTTGTGATCATGCTGAATTTTAACAAGTAAAATTCCAATATGACCTAGTCTTAAATTCACAGAATCAGATAACAGATGAACCATCTTTATAGAATTATAAGTTTTATTACAGAAGTGGGTTCCAAAATAGAAGAAACTGCTAATCTAATTCTGGTGTTTCTCTTCTGAGCCATGCACAATAACTTCAGTATGTCAGAGGAAGATTCTTCTCAGGCACATAAAAGTGTCCCCCTACCCTACTGTACCCTCAGGTAGATGAATTATTTGGGGTGAAAACTGCATTTCATCAAGTCCAAGAGATTTTAAAGGAAAAAAAAGAAGCAGCATTTCACAAGGGAAATCATTCTTCAGTGCCTTTTATATAGGACCCTGGAGCCCTGTGCACACAGACCCGTCAGGGCCCTGCCAGTCACTCTGCCTCAGCGAGCACGTGCTCTCCCAGTCCTTGGCCACTGGAGATCCAAACAGACAGTGCCCCTGCCGCACTGATGTCCCACAGGACGTGCTTGCAGAGCGTCACAGGGAAGCATCAAGCACATCAGAGTATCAGGAATTACACTTCCAGTTCATACTCAAGATTTTTGAATCCTAGGATGCCCACCCTAATCCATTGCTAGTTCACTGACTTACTTCAAGTATGCTTAGGTACTTGCAAACTAATTTTAGAATTCGCCTACCTAAAAGTGAATATAGGGAACAGAAGTGTGAAATGTATTCCAAAGATGAATAATTTGTGTTTTATCCTTTTGAATTCTGCGGCACTGCTGCTGCTTTTCATTTAGATCTAAGAATTAGACCGAGTTTCTTTGTAGACCGGGACTGTGTTTGGTCAGATACTACCTGGCACGTAGCAAACATTCAGTCAGTACTCGATTAGGCGTTCACTATTTACCATATTTGGCTTTTTATAACCCATGCATCCTTATGCCTTGCTCCTCTTCAGTTTCCCACCTAACCTGCTCTTGTCCTTGTAGAATGTGTGTAAGAACTGCACAGGAACCTTCTGTGATGCCTGTTCAACAAATGAACTGCCTCTTCCTTCAAGCATCAAGCCTGAGCGAGTTTGCAACCCCTGTCACAAGCATCTGATGAAGCAATATTCCACCAGCCCGTCATAGGACTGGAGGCTGAGACCTGGACCAAAACGTTCACGCAGGGCCGTTCTCTACCTGTGTCAGATGTCAGGATCCCCTAACGCCCAGGCCTTAGAATCCACTAGAGTTGATGGCAATGAGTTAAGTAAACTAGGTCCAGGGAGAAAAGGCAGTTGAGGGTGGGGGAAATTTTGCTCATTTTCCCTAATGACTGTATGAATAAAAGTTACTCAGCTGAGCCTTTCTCTTCTAAATCTAAACAGCCCCACTTTGAAGGGTTTATTTTACAGCGTATCTTTGGAAAGGCTATTCATTTTTATGAGTAGTGTTAATAATACTGGGGTGCATGTAGTAGAGTCCAAGCAGGTAAGAATAAAAAGATGATCATCTCTGTCACATTTGCAGATTCAAGGGAGAGAGAAATGTTAATTGAGATCAAAATGACAAATGTTACATATTTTCCCAGGTGCTGTTAGACAACAATGTTTCCTCTTCACCCCCACTACCTACCTCTTTTTTAAAGTATCTCTACCAAACTGTGAACCCGAACTCAGGGAAAAGAAATTAAAGAGTAATATAAATTCTGAATGTATTAAAAACAATATTGTAATATATTATAATTTCAGGACCAGAATATCCTGGTCTTGGCCTACAAGGGTTTTCATTATCAGAAGAACGAACGTTTGTCATTTTTCTATTTAATGACTTCAAAAGTAACTATCTGCCCTTTTCAGAATCTCCTACCACCAAACAAGCCAGCTCTCTTCCCCAGCGCCTCCCTCCTCTCCAGATTATAATGGGAATTGTTTTAAAGATAGGGTTTGACTTTTGCGGATAGCAAATATTGACTAAAGCAAAGTCAAGTCAGGTATAGAGTAAAACAAGTTTAATTTGCTGATGGCTGAGAACAGTTAGCTCAGACTGTTTATTAAATTATTTCTTGAATAAGGGATTCCTCATTCTGAGCCCAGAATCAGAGCTGGCAGACAGGTTTCCTGGAAAGGGCAATACAGTCATCCCCATTATCCATGGGGGACTCCACGAGCGCTCAAGTCCCTTACGTAAAGTAGCATAGTATTTGCGCATAACCTGCGCACATCCTCCCGTGTGCTTTCAATCATCTCCGGATTGCTCACACTACTGAATGCAGCGCCGACACAGCGTTTCATCTGTGTGGCTTCAGCATAGTCCTTGGTGTACTCGGTGAATTCAAGTTTGCTTTTTTGGAACTTGCTGGAATTATTTTTCCAAATATGTTTAATCCGCAGTTGGTCGAATCCATAGATGGATGGGTGAGCTGACTGTGCCCCAACATCTCTTAGTAACAAACTCGGGGGGAAAGAGAAGTGTATTCAGCAAGGGAAGGAAAGAAATGGTGTACACTACTTTGATTATGTTACGTACGTCTAGATTGTGTGATTACAATTAAGATCTAAGAAGATATGATTCTGTGACTAGTTTAGAATTCTGGGGTGGAAACATCTGGAGCCATGTTATTTGATAAATTCTGTCTCCTAGAAAGGTTTACAGCCTGGAAAGAGTTGTTATTCCTGAAGTCTGGCCTGTTACTTAGTGAAGCTGAAGTTTAAGAATACAAGGAAAAAATAAAATCTAATAATTCTAGCCTAGTTTGTTGTCTTTTTTTCCCCTAAATAATATTTTTGAGAGTCCATTCTCATTTTTTGTCCACCTGTGGGAGCCAGCACTGTTTTAGGTGCTGCACATAATATGGGGAACAAAAATGGATAAAATGGAAATTATCCTGAATTAGCAAGTGATTTTATAATTACTTTTAAATCTAAAACAGGCAGCTTCACAATACGGAGTATTAGTCACTTGAGATTTTACTTAGAATTGCACATAGCTATTTAGCCTTTAAAAAACGTTTTTTTTTTTAAACAAAGCCCAAAGAGCTGTAGGGAGTGCAGCCTCCCACTAAAGCAAGTCATGTTACCTTGACTTAATGTTCTACCCATCTTCCTTAAAAATTGTGCTTTCCACCATTTATAATAGCACCAAGAATGAAATACTTCGGAAAAAGCTTAATCAAAGAGGCAGAAGACTTAAACAATGAAAACTAAAAAATGTTGCCATGCAAAGTTAGAAGACATAAAAGATATCACATGTTCATAGACTAATTGTTAAGATACCAATATTACCCAAAGTGATCTACAGATTCAATATAATCCCTATAAAAATCCTAACTTTTCTGCAGAAATGGAAGATTCTATCCTGAAATTCATACAGAACCTCAAGGGACCCCCAAATAGTCAAAATAATATTGAAAAAGAACAAAGTTGGAAGTCACATATGTCCTGATTTCAAAACTTAACTACAGCCAGGCACAGTGGCTCACACCTGTAATCCCAGCTATTTGGAAGGCTAAGGTGAGAGGGTAGCTTGACGCCAGGAATTCAAAGCCAGCCTGGGCAACATAGTGAGACCCCATCTCTTAAAAAAAAAAAAGAAAACAATTAGCCAGGCATGGTGGTACATGCCTGTAGTCCCAGCTACTTGGGAGGCTGAGGTGAGAGGATCACTTGAGCCCAAGAGTTTGAGGCTGCAGTGAGCAATGACCGTGTCACTGCACAAAGACAAATAAACATAAACCAATGGAATATGATAAAGAGCCTAGAAATAAATCCTTACATATATGGGCAGATGACTTTTGACAAGGGTGCCAAGACCAGTGAGGAAAGGAGTCTTTTCAACATACAGTATTTCGAAAATTGAATATCCACATGTAAAAAAATGAAGTTGGACCCTTACACTATGTACAAAAATTATCTTCAAATAGGTCAAAAACCGAAGAGCTGGAACTATAAAACTCTTTAGTCAAAAACATCGAGGAAATACTTCTTGACCCTGGATTTCGCAATAATTTCTTGGATTTGACACCAAAAGCATAGGTGACAAAAAATAGTTGGACTTCAGCAAAGTTAAAAACTTCTGCATCAAAGGACACTCAGCAGAGTGAAAAGGCAACCTCAGGAATAGGAGAAAATATTTGCAAATCATATATCTGATTCAATATCCAGAATATATAAAGCCATCCAACAACTCAACAGAAAAAACCTGATGAAAAAATGGGCAAAGTACTTGAATAGACATTTCTTGCAAGATACACCAATGTCCAGTAAGTACATGGAAAGCTCAACATCAGTCATTAGGGAAGTGTGTACATCAAAACCACAATGAGGTACCACTTTACACTCATTGGGATGGCTGTCATCAAAACAGAAAACAAGTGCTGGTGAGAATGTGGAGACATCGGAACTCGTGCACTCTTGGTGGGAAGGTAAAATGGTACAGCAGCTGTGGAGAACAGTATGGCAATTTCTTAAAAAATGAAAACAGAATTACCATGTGATCCTGCAAGCCCATGTCTGGGTATATGCCCAAAAGAATTGAAAGCAGGGACTCCTAAAGGTATTTGTACCCATGTTTATAGCAGTAGTATTCTCAACAGCCAAAAGGTAGAAGCAACCCAAGTGTCCATCAGTGGATGAATGGATAAACAAAATGTATATACATGCAAGTGGAATATTATTTAGCCTTTAAAACAAAGGAAATTCTGACACATGCTATAATATGAACCTTGAGAACATTATGTAAGTAAAATAAGGACAAATATTGTATGACTCCACTTACGTGAGGTACCTAGAGTAGTCAAAAGCATAAGGAGAGAAAGTGGAAGGGTGAGTCCCAGGGGCTTAGGGAAGAACAGAAGGTAGTTTCAGTTGGGGAACACGAAAAATTCCAGTGATGGATGGGTGATGGTTACACGACAAAGTGAATGTACTTAATGCCACAGAACTGTATATTTAAAAATGGTTAAAACGGTAAATATTATGTATATTTTACCAGTTTTTAAAAACTGCTTTCCAGATGGCTATAGAAAGTAATCACAGATGTGAGTATATTTGGGTTATTACACATACATATAACTCTTTGCTGGAAGGGCCTATACCTAGCAGCAGACACCTCAGGAGCAGTGGGCACACTTGACCCCCAGATCTTGTTTTCTAATACCATTCTCCAGGACAGAGAAGCAGGGCTCCTTGGAGAAAGGGCTGATTCTGGGGCATCCCAGAAAGTAAAGACGTGCTCTACAGACAAAAGGATGCAGGCATGTCAAAGGTACACAGAAGCCAACTGAAAGAACTCCCAACGACCAAAGATGAAACAGTCTGGGCAACAGAGTGAATAACGCAGTATGTGATTATAACCCAAGTAAGGTTAAGTATCCATGAGTCCATATTGATGTAAATAAACAAATGGGAGGTAGCATATCTTAGACATTTGCTTGTTTGGAGACTGCCAATCACTGAGATCTTCTATTCTCAACATTCCTGACAGGTTGACATACTAATTACTTTTGTACAGAGATTTTCATAAGCATGCTAGTCAATATACCAAATCAGAAACCAAGTACCTGAAAAGCACAATTTCTACACCTAGAATAAAAGGCACTAACTGTCGTCAGCATATTATCTTGAAATGTAAAATTAACTTAATAGAACCAGTAAGCAGTAGTAAGCATTGCTGAGGATATCAGATCACCAAGACTTAATAATTAACCATAGTAAAGAAGAGGTAAGAGGCCTGCAATGCGCAAGCAGAGTGAAAAATATTGTACAAGTCTCCAGCAAGCAGTAATGCCTTATTCTGGGGTGCTGCTTTCTGGCACAAAAATCATTCATATTCAATTACAAGATCTGCCACAAATATATTCTTAGAGGTTAAAAACTAGCATCATATTACTTGTATTCCCCAGTTTGCTGTCTTGAGGAGGCAAGGAATGAATGGAATTACAGGCAGCCTATCAGAAATTGTGAGTAACTCAGTCTCTCTAGCTCTTGCTCTTTATTCCCAAATATCTGCCACTTTCTGTCAAGTGGTAGGAGGAAAGGTTAAAAGCCTCTTTATTTCAGCTGGAACAAGTTATGTTTTGGGATCATAAGTCTCTGAGTAGACTTGTGAAGTTCTGCCTTGGGCTTCAAATTAAGATTCTTAAATGTATCTTGGTGATCCTTGTGACTTTGACTGAGTCCATCCATATTCTAGAATCTACCCTGGTTACACACCTGCATGCCTTATCACAGTGTTTTCAGAGTTAACTCCACTAAGATGTCCTGACACAAAACCCAGAAAACGTAAGAGGGGATTTAAGAATTTGGCCACATTAAAATTTCTGCCGTGCTGAGCAAACAGAGGACAAGGGGGGAAGGTATTTAAAGCTCACCACAGGAATAAAGGGCTCCTGCCAATTAGTTAAAAGAACAAACCCAACGGGAAAGTGGCCAAAAAACAACATAACAGAGGCAATCAGCAAAATTCAGATTATGGAAACCTACAAGTTAATCTTATTTCTTCAACAGGTAAGGAAAAAATAAATAGATAGCAAAACCAATTAAGACAAATAAGAAACAGGCACTTTAGCTTCATTAAAGAAGATATTTGAATGGCTAATAAGCTTATGAAAAAGTGCTCAATACTAACTGTCAGGGAAAGCAAATTAAAACGAGATAACACTACACACAGTTACAGACCAAAGCACCAAACACCTAAAATTATAGACACCACCAAACGGTAAGGATGTGGACCTACTGGAATTCTGTGGGAATGTAAATTAGCATGACCATTTTGGAAAAAGGTCTGTCAACGTCTAGTAAAATCTAAATCAATATTACAACTCAGGGTATTCCACTCCTAAGTATTTACCCAAAATAAATTAAAATGTAGGCCCATGAAAAGGCTTGCACAAGATGTTCATAGCAACTTTATTTATAATAGCCAAAAACTGGAAAAAGCCCATTGTCCATTAACTGTTCACCTAACAGGTGAAGGGTTAAACTGTGGCATATTCATACAATGGAATATTACTCAGCAATAAAAAGGAACAAAGAGCTGAAACACATGGATGACTATCAAAACACGTTGAGTGAAAGAAACTTACACAAGAATACATATGATTCCATTTCTATGAAGTTCTAGAATAGGCAAAATTAATCTATGGTCAACAAAATCCTAACAGTGATTGCCTGCAAGGGGAGGGAAGGAGGAGCAGGAGAGGTGTAGGAATTGACCAGGTACAAAAATGCTGATGCAATGGAAGTGCTCCACAGCTTCCTAGGGGTTGGGTTACACAGCTGCACATCAAAAGTCATCAAATGGAGGTCGGGTGTGGTGGCTCACACCTGTCATCCTAGCACTCCGGGAGGCCGAGGAGGGAGGATCACTTGAGCTCAGGAGTTCAAGACCAGCCCCAGCAACAGCAAGACCCCGGCTCTACTAAAAACAGAAAAATCAGCCAGAGGTGGTGGTATGTGCCTGTAGTCCCAGCTACCTGGGAGGCTGAGGCCAGGAGGATTGCTTGAACCCAGGAGTTTGAGGTTGCGGTGAGCTATGATGATTGTGATGATGCTACTGCACTCTAGCCAGGGTGACAGAGCGAGACTGTCTCAAAAAAAAAAGCAAAAAAAAGCCTCATCAAACATTTGTTCACCCTGCTGTAAATTTTCCCTCAAGAAAAAAACTAATGACATGTATGCTAAAAAGCTTAAGAGTCAAATATGTATGTCTACAATTTATAAAGACAAAATGGAAGATTGGAGGATGGACAAATATGTGAAAAAGTATGGTGAAATGTTACATGTAGAATCTAAGTGGTGGGTATGGGCATGTTAATAATTCAACTTTTCTTTGAGACAGTGTCTCGCTCTGTCACCCCAACTAGAGTAGTGGCCTCATCACAGCTCACTGCAACCTCAAACTCCTGGGATCAAGCGATCCTCTTGCCTCAGCCTCCCAAGCAGCTGGGATTACAGGCATGTGCCACCATGCCCAACTTTTCTACTTTTTGTAGAGATGGGAGTCTCACTCTTGCTCAGGCCAGTCTCAAACTCCTGAACTCAAGCCATCCTCCCGCCTCAGCCTCCCACAGTGCTAGGATTATAGCCGTGAGCCACTGCACCCAGCTGTAAAGCTTTTTTTTTTTAAGAAGAAGAAAAATGGGAAAAGCGTATGAAGACAGTCCATAGAAAAGGAAATCCAAATGCTCTTAAACATGAAGAAAGGCCACCTCATAAAAGAATACTTTTTTTTTTTTTTTGGTATTTTTTTTTAACCAGTCAGATTGGTAAAGAATAGATTGCTACTAACCTCTGTTGGTTAGGATGGGGGAAATGGCACTTAAGCATTGCTGGTGCAAACTATGAAATAACAACTTTTCATATAAATTTAACTTTAGATATAAATAATAAGTGTGCATTATCTTACCATTTATCCTACAGAGAAATTTATGTATATACAAAATAACTAGTGTATACAAGGTAATTCATTTCAGCATTATAACAGCCAAAGATTGGAAATAATTTACATGTTCATCAGTAAGGGACAGGTTCAATTACATACATCCACACTACACAATCATCAAAAAAGAATGAGGAAAGGTTTTATATACTGATATGAAATGATTTTTAGGATGTTTAAGTGGGAAAAAACCCCAAAATAAACAGTTATTTATAGCATGTTATATTTTAAAAAGTAATGAAAATGTCTGTTAATACTTGCTTATATATATAGTAAAAATTACTGGAAGTTTAGAAACTGATAACAAGGTTGCCCGAGAAGTACTAAATAGCTGAGGTACTGGATGGGAAGGAGAATGTTCACTGTATACCCTTTGTATCTCTTGAAGTTCATTTCCTTCAAAAAATAAAATATATAAACAATTCAAAAATTAGCCCACCATCCTTTATTTGCGCATCATCAAGGCTTAAGACAGACTACACCTTCCTATATCCCCTTCTAAGACTCAATAAGAAAACCACCCAACTAAAATACTGGGCAAAAAATCTGAACACACCCCTCACTAAAGATGATACACAGATGGCAAGTAAGTACATGAAAAGATACTCAACATGTCATTAAGGAATTAGAAATTAAAGCAATTGAGATCACTACACATCTATTACAGCAGCTAAAATCCAAACCAGTGACAGCACCAAATCCTGGTGAAGATGAGCGATCTATAGGAATGCAAAATGGTACAGCCACTTTGGAAGGCAGTTGGGCAGTTTCTTACAAACTAAACATATTCTTCCCATGCAATCCACAATCCTGCTCCTTAGGATTTACTCAAAGGAGCTGAAAACTTACATCCACACAAAAACCCGCATATAAATGTTTATATCAGTTTTATTCCCTTCCTACAAATTTCAGAGATTATTTTCTAATCTGCTAAATTCGGGGGGCGGGGGGGAGGGATGCATTTCTACATTAGAGCAACTTGGTTTTGTCCAAGCCCCTGGAACTTGGATCTGCCTTTACTTTACTGCTGGGACATCCCATTCCACTCTATTATACAGGTCATACCAATGTAACATGAATGCCTTCACATAATTTAGGGGAAACTCTCAGAATAATGAGTGTTCTAAAGTATAAAATCAACAGGATGTAACCTAGAAAAAAACAGATCTCCAAATGAGAACCTAATAAGGACTGTTTAGAGTAGAGGATGCTAAGAGAGCATGCTGATTAACAAGCAGGGTCACTGCACACAATGTCACCTAATGGGTAGAGGATGCTAATAGGACACGTTGATTAATAAGCAGGGTCACTACACATGTCACCTACGTGGAAACGGTTTCCTTAGGCTTCTTCCTTCCCTTAGGGCAGTAGTAAGGATTTAAAGCCTTCCACCCAGGGCAGACTTTGTCTTCCCTCCCATGTGGCAGAAACTTCAGTCACCTAGGCATAAAGGGACAAACACTCTGGTTCTCCTTCATTCTGTGGTATCAGTGGATGTATCAGATCAGATGACAAGCTTCAGCAGTCTTCTCCCTGGTGTTTACATACTACTTCTCAGAGTTCTCCCTTGCAATTCCTCGAGAAGTAGGTTAGCCAAATCAAGATATGGGCACCCTGGCCACATACCCCATCCCACTCTTCTTTTTAACAGCTTTACCACAAAGGAGATCATAAAGACATAAGGAATCCAAATAGAAAAGGGAAATTCACTATCACTGCTTCTGTCAACAGCAAATAGTGATGCACAACCCAGTTCTGTCGAATTTGGGAAGACGAATATGTCTTCTGCTTGGACAGAAATAAAAGATTACTTTTATTCCATTTACGAGCTTCTCTTCCTCTCCCAGTAACTACATTTGCCTTATCAGCAATCCCTCATTTACTAGCCTAAATTATCAATAAGAACTAAAGGGAGGAGAATATTCAAATTCTTAAGATGACTTCTTAATAATGGCCACCTTTTATACTGAGAAGTCAGCCTCTAGTGTGACAAAAAGATACATCCTTTGGCCGGGTGTGGTGGCTCACGCCTGTAATCCTAGCACTCTGGGAGGCGGAGGCGGGTGGATCATCTGAGCTCAGGAGTTCGAGACCAGTCTGAGCAAGAGCAAGACCCTGTCTCTACTACAAATAGAAAGAAATTGGCCAAACTACTAAAAATAGAAAAAATTAGCCGGGCATGGTGGCGCGTGCCTGCAGTCCCAGCTACTGGGGAGGCTGAGGCAGAAGGATTGCTTGAGCCCAGGAGTTTGAGGTTGCTGTGAGCTAGGCTGATGCCACCGCACTCTAGCCGGGGCAAAAGAGTAAGACTCTGTCTCAAAAAAAAAAAAAAAAAGATACATCCTTCAAGCTTACCCATCACATAGCATTTTAATGCTTTTGCTTTTTCCAGAGATGTGCAAATGAAACTCATTAGCTTAAAATAAAGTCACTGCAAGCAAATTAATTCCTCACTAAGCCCAATCCCAATAAACCCTATGATCTTTTCCACAGCAAATTAGATACCAACTGCTAAAGGGGGAGAAAAAAGGATCACATTCTAACAGATGGTACAACTACAGACACCAATTCTGAGAACTCAGTACATTCAACCATACGTAAAAACACATTTCCATCTAAGTAGTACTACTGAAGATGTTAAGCTGTTTAAGTCTCGTCCTTATAGGCTGATTAAAAAAAAAACCCACAACCAGAACTTTACCATTTCTTCTTATATTAATATACCAGGACTTGATGTACTAAAAAATATATTCAGTTGACTCACACACTCCAAGAATAAATACTCTTAGGTAATCTTCAGCCTGAAACAAACCTTCATTTATTGACTACTTACAGTACAGTGATTTTGATTCTTAGCTGGTAATCAAAGATGGTTATGTATTATGTGAGAGAAGATAGTCTCTCGTCCAGATCACCTCTAAGAAATCTCGGCAAATTCAATTTTAAGAACTAGAACTGCATTTCTTGGTGGCAGTTGTCACCCTGAGAACAGGAACAAGGCAAAGAAAGTATACAGGACTTTGATTCCCCTACACAGGTACACATAAAGTTAGTTTATTAATGACTACATTTTGAAGCCAGCCATTTTGTCCAATATTTAAATAACAAGCTGTTTAATATTAAAGCAGAAAGTACTGCCACAATGTGACAGAAGTACAGCTTTATCCATAAACCCTTCACACAATTATACATTAAATGCTATTTTTATTTAAGCAAGGCACCCCTACTTATTCTAAAATATGGGATGTGCTACCCCATTAAAAAAGCAAATGAGGAGACTTAGATTTTTTCCTATCTAGAGCTGGTTTAAATTCAAGTGAAGCCATTAATGTCCTTACCAGTCTGGACTGTTCTGACAAGTCACTTCACAGTTTTGTGACTAACACACACCCTTAAGGTTTACTCAAAACCAAAAAAAGGGGGTGGGGGCGGCTCAGACAACTTTTAAGTTAAGACTCGAATGCCCCCATGAGTAGATCTGGCACTGATGTTAAACGCCTTCAGCGCAAGGCTTCGAAAGGCAAAACATTTCTAAAGACATAAAACTGCCAAATTGTTATTTACGCTCAGTAACCTGTAGTATGTATTTTTTGTTTTGACTTGTATTTTTTAAATTCCCCTATCTAAGTAATCAAATACAGCTAAAATTGAAACTATTCTGGAAAACCATACTGGTTCAAAGGGCTGAAACCTTTCTTTGCTTTGGTGAATGTTTGGTTAAAATAAATCGTTATTTTACTCCATGAGAAGCATTACATCGCAGCTCTCAATTTCATAGGCAAAGGGTACGGAAAAAACAAAACCTTGAGATTATTTTTTTAAATGGGAGAAAGATTTTCAAAAATAGTACAGAATAAAAATATGTAGTTTTTACAATGGGTAACATTATCTTCTAACAAACTATTTAATCACATAAAATAAAGACCAGATTTTTAAATCAGATCCTAGACAATTGAAACAAAAATTTTAATTTGTGGTTTATTTCACAATCCCAAACTGAATCTTTCCTCTCACTCTAAACGGTCCACTATGAAATTTTTCTTAGAAGCAATTAACCCAAAACACCAAAATCCTTTCTCTAGCAGTTGCTGCTAATAAACTGGAACATTATATCCCATGTCCAAGAAAGATGTGCAAATGAAATGCTTCTTGCTTCATCCTGAAAATAAAACAAGAAATGTTTCACGTTTACTCAAAATGAAAAAGAAAAGCACATGTTCCCATACCATTTAAAATTGCAAGTTTAATTTATTTTTCTTTCTGATAGAGTACAAGTTATATGACAAATAAATTAAGTTGAGGAAAATTAGTTAGGCATTAGTGTTCATAGCCTGGGATGAAGACAGTAGATTTTCAGAATGAAGCACAAAATATATTTTACATAGATTTTGGCTAATATAAATGTTTAACATCACAGGATTGTGGGACCTTTATATCCAAAAATAGCCTATGACACCTGCAATAATAGAATGCTTCATGTGTTTTCAAGAAATTTTTACAGTTAAGTGACTCGAGAATGCAGCATTACATGCAGAAACATGATTACAACAGTATATTAAAATACTTTATGATGGGGAGAAGACGCCACATTATTTAGTCAAGGGGAGGGAGGTCAAGACATATTTAGCAAATTTGTCACAGGTAAGTTAACACTACAAAACCACGTACTTCCTATGACAAAAAAATCATTTTTATAACACCAACTTAGGAAAGGGAAACACGGGCGCCATAACTGCATACATGGATGATGTACCCTGGTTTCAAACTTCAAAATATCTTAGAACTGAGGAAATGTGTTCAAATTTTAGTGGAAATAAAAGCTAATGCAAGGCACGTTTTCAGTGTATTATGATTTACAGCTACTAAAGGTAAGCTATAAAGTTATTTTTAGGCACAAAGCATGATGAATGTTAGGAATTACGCATAAAAATCGTACTTGGGGATAATGCTCAAAGCTACTATACAATCATAATGAAATCTGTGTCCCTGGAGAATTTTCATTCCTTATATTGATGCTTCAATTATGATTAGTTTGATCTTTATTAAAAAGAGAATGATTTCTACCATATCACAAATTAGTGAATTGATAATTATTAATTTATCAGTTAAAAATAATCTCCACAGTTGTACACCTCTTAAATTTACCTTATTTATCATCTGGAACCCCTGGAAGTCTTATTTTCCTTTTGGACATGAATTCAGAAACAGTTCAATATACCTATGATCTGAGGATAATAAAAAAAGGTTAGTCTTAAAAAACTGAAATGGCATAGAAAATACTAGAGCCATGTTTCTCATGGTTCAGACAGCAACTCAAACCCTTTGCCCTTTCCTTTCCCTAATTAACAACCAAATCGAAAAACAGACCAAAAACCCTTCCTAACTCTGCACAGAAATACGCAGGATAATTAGCAGACAAATAAATGCTTTTCATTATAATACAGTGCTCTATTCTTTACAATTAATTTAGTAAAATTAAAAGAATACAAATTATCCCAGGAAAAATTCTGGACTAATCCCCAGAAAAAGGCATTTGTGGGCAAAGATAAGCATCGAAAACGATAAGGAAAACCGTAAGCGGTACTTACGAACATGGGACCGGTCCTTGAGCATGGCAGCCACAGCATCCTCGTGGGTATCGAAGTGCACATCAGCTTCTCCAGTGGGCTTCCCACTGGAGCTGTATTCCATGGTGATTCTAACAGGCTTCAGTGGAGCAAAAAACTAAACAACAAAGGTAGCCAAAAGGAACACAATGGAACTAGGCCTAATTTCTGTTAGTAGCTCTTCATTTTTCTTTCAGACTTTGATTCATACAACTGATGTATGTTTTCAGGGAATACCCTCTTTAAGCAATGAAGTTGTTACACATCTAACCATCTCTTTGGGCTTTTATGACTTTTCTCAGAACGCCAGGTTACATTTCAAGTATCTGTTCTCAGAGAACCCAAAACTACAATTCTATACAAATGGTTCTCCTCAAACATTTTTTAAAAACCAACAAGCACTACTTTTATTATTCCTCCCACACACATCCTTCCCTGTTTCTAAAAGAGTGTCCATCAAATATACTTCGTTACTTAACAATTTGTTTTTACCAGTTTTTAGTTAGACACGTGGCCAATAGTCGGATTCTTATCAGCACTACATAAACAGAGCTACCACACTGACTGGACATCATTCCAAACCAAACCAAAAGAACATAACACTTTAATGAGAATGTACAACTTTCACATGGGGAAAGATATGATTCCTATTAGGCTTTCTGAAATGATGACGACAACGGAGGCCCCACTATTAACTGAAAATTCTAGGTTTGGATCTACCTATATGCTCTCAAGTTCATGAAGTCAGTAAAGGCTTTACTCTTTTTTTTCATTTTATACAGTTTTACAAAATAAAGATATATTTTAAATTCCTTTGCTCAAAAATTAGGGAATATTGTTGCAAGAAAGACACACGATAGTGTCTAATGAAAACTCTAGGCATTCAGAAGTACTGGATTCTCATCTAGTAAACAACTGCTCCGTGACCAACTGCCTCTGAGTCTCAATTTCCTAAACTAAAAAATGAATGGGCAATTTATTCTAAAACCAAATTTTCTTACTCTGAATACTAAACCCACATTATTTAGCATCTATAAAATCCTTATTCTTTTTTGACCTTAAAATGTAATAAAAAGCCATAGTTTTCAGCTATAGAAAATGAAGCAAGCCTTTGCAACCGGGGAGATGCCATCTTACTCTCCAAAGATACTCCAGAAATACTATATTTTCTTTTCTATCTTCCCCAAATTAATATTATATTATACAAGTTCAATTTTAGAACTTTTGTTCAAACCTATTGAGACTGGATATCTTACTGCCACACACATTTATAATGTCTTGGGCATTGGCTTGGAAAGGCAATCCTCTCATGTGGACAAAATGCAATGAAGGCGTAGTTCCAAAATCAACAGCCTCTGGAAGCTTTTCTGACATCTCCTTAGGTAATTCTGAGAGGTAGAACAAAAAGCACTGTCAAGAACACAAAAGCTTTAAGGGTTATTAACAGATTATAATTAGGTATGACTTTAATGTGATACCTAATAGAGGATTTTGATCCTCTATTCTCCTTGAACCAGTAAGGAAAGGCTTTAAAAGCCAAAATTTCTGCTACTTAGCAAATATCACCTAAGCACCCATAAACATTTAGTGCTTAAAATCATGACCAGATTAAGAAGTTATCTTTTTATAACAACAGAGAGAAGGTAAAATAATTATGAATTAATTATTCAAGAGAAAACTTTCCAGGTTATAGGTACCAAAAAAAGAAGCAAAAAGTATTTATCAAACTTCAAAGATTCCAAATGTTGCCTTAGGGTTAGGGATCAAAGAAATAATTAAACACAAAAGCAAACGAAAATCCTTATTCAGTGAATATTCCTCCTCTCTACCCAATCTTCCCCCCACCCAACTCCCTTTTATTACATTTTTACTACTCAGTTTTTAATGCAGAGTCTACAAAACAATTAAAAACCTAACAAAACCTAGGAAAATAATTAAGCCCTTCTACATACAAAGTACACACTACACTCTTGTCCTACAGTCTTACAATTTCATACAGCACAGTCATGTAAAAAAAATAGTTTAACAAAAGTCAAAAAATACAAGATAGACCCAAAGAACCTCAAGAAGAGGCAAGACTTTACCTATTTCCTTCTCACTTTCAAAAGCTGTCATGGGTCGAATATCCTCGTTTCCTTCATGTTCTTCAAAGACCATTTCGGGCTCATTTATATACTTAGCAGTAGGAGAAGATGCCATTTTCTTTCCCTTATGAGAGCCAACATGTGTTCGAACTTCATTCCTTCTGCTTGGAAATATCTCGATATATCTATGTCAAAGCAAAAGTCAACAGGCACGAATGATGTTAAGTGACTTTATACTAAATTCATTTAAAACAAACATGTATACATTATATTTCCAGCAGCTTAGGAAACACAGGTGCCCAAAGATAACAGGTAGGGGAAAAACAATGGATACAGATATGAGCCCACGAAAAAGTACTAACCAGAGTACTTTCAAACTTTAAACTTTTTGCTCCAAGATAACACTTTTTTTCATATACATTTTAACAACATTTTCTACTCTGTTTTGCCTCACGAGGACAACTATGTTAAGGTTAACCATGTATACAGAAAATAAGTAACCAGGTAAGAAGGTTTTGTGGGGTGCTTGTTTGTTTTACAGTTGGCTCACAATCTCTTGCAGTCTTGCAATTCAATTCTGTGAAAATAAATCACATTTCTATAAGATATTAAAAGTCACAGTACAGAAGAGCTAATGTCCCCAAACCTTCGCCAAGACGCCAATGAGAATTCAAGAACTAAATGTCAATTGTGATTTGCTATCACAGTGGCAGTGAGACTATCTATTAAATGCCAAGCTTCTTAAACTAGTTTTTTCTTAACACTGCTTTTCCAAATCAGGTTATTAAATTTGAGTTGCAAAAATCATTTGTATTTATAGACCTATAAAGATTAGTACCACTTCTTTAAAAAGATCTTTGAACCAATTCTGTATGTAGATACTCAAATACACTAGCTTTGGAATAGCTGTTTGGTTTTTTTTTTTAACTTTAATGTAGCTGATTAAAAAGGCCAGAAAGCAGCAAAATGGTGATTTAAAATTCGACATTTTTCACTGTACCTCCAAAACTAAAGTTAAAACACCAATTACCCACTTACCATTATATGCATCCTGATGTGATATGAGCCTAAGATGCTGTATAAGACAACTGACTCAATTTCTTCAAAGTCAATTGCATTTAAAAAGGGGGAAGGAATAAAAAAATAAAGGAGAAGGGGATTTACTCTGGTTTAAGAGTATTAGAGACATAACAGTCAAATGTAGCATGTGGACCTTGTCTAGATTCTGGTTCAAACAAACCAACTGTAAAGATACTTTCGGTACCATTGGGAAAACGGGATTATGAATTGTTATCAGGTAATAAATCATTGCTAATTTCGTTAGATGTGATATCGTGACGGTATAAGAATATGTCTCTTTTTAAAGATGCATACTGAAAAAAGATGAAGCAAATAGAACAAATGTTAATGATTTGTTAAATCTAAGTGATGGGCATTTGATGGCTCATCATACTATTCTACTTTTCTACGTTGGGGTAATTTTACTATAGTGCATTCATCAAAGCGGCCTGAGGTGTGATACTAATGTATCACCAGTATCTGCTTCACTCACCGGTTCCCAATTTCTTCCCTGTGTTTCAACAGAGCTTGGCTGGCCATTTCTGGTTCTTCGAACTGCACATAGGCTTCCCCTGTTTTTCTTCTCCCTCTGTAGTCCATCACAAAAGTAATGTCAACTATGTTCAGTCCTAGGACACCAAAAAACGATTACAAGTTAGTGCTGCTAATAAGAGCTTTTTTTATCCTTAGAATTAACACGATCACATTCGGGTTCTAATGAAATTTTTATGCTGTTTTGCCAGTCCCACAATATTTGAGTTTATGACTACATGCTTAATGGGCAGAATATTATTATGCAGTCAAAAGTTACTTACACCTACATACCTGTATTTCCAGAATGTTTAGGGTCCAAGCAGCCTATCTAAAACACACAACTCTCTCCACTACTTTTTCTTTTTTGCCAGTAATTACATATTAGGAAAAAAATAGAGATTTTTTTTTTTTTTTTTTTTTGAGACATGATCTCACTCCGTCACCCTGGCTAGAATGCAATGGCATCATCATAGCTCACTGCAACCTCAAACTCCTGGATTCAAGTGATCCTCTTGCCTCAGCCTCCCGAATAGCTGGGACTACAGGTACACACCACCATGCCCAGTAAATCTATTTTTTGTAGACGCAGGGTCTTGCTCTTGCTCAGGCTGGTCTTGAACTCCTGGCCTCAAGCAATCCTCCCGCTTCGACCTCCTGAAGTGCTAGGATTATAGGCATGAGCCACCACGCCCAGCCAAAACAGAGATTTAGACTAACATCACTACTAATGGTGCACATTTTACAGCTAGGAATTAGATAAGGCTTTAACAAATTATTTAAATTATTTTGTTATTGTCTTAGACAAATATGGCTACTATAGATATTTCTTCAATAGTAAAACAAACCCTCATGAAATTATTTTGAAATGTGACATCCCCCCAAAGATCTGCCTGACAGATCAAAACACACATAAAATCTATACATTGGAAGTTTAAGTGAAGAGTTCTCCCCTAAAGAACCTAATATAACTACATGCTGTTACCTAGGAAAAGGCTCATCTAAGGTATAGAAGGAAATAATGGCGGTAAAACGAGGAAAAAAGATATGAGGCCCCAAATATGATAACCGCAAAGCACCTGCAAAGAAGTCTACAATGTCTTTCTCATCGCAACTGTAAGGAAGTCCTCTCAAACGAACTACACCATCATTTACCACAGGTGAAGATTTGACCTGTAAGCTCTTCATTAAGGCATCTACATCTTCATTGTTTATCTCATACACTACAAAGAAAAAGCACAAAAGGGATGCAAAATTACATAACACAGGAAGAAACCAATTTTTTTTAAAAAAATCAAATACATTACCGCTTGAATTCAAAAACCTAATAATTTTAACCTTTATGTGCTTCTTAAGAAAATCACAAATGACATTTACTGAATATTCACTATGTATGAGGCATAACTTGTTTAATCCTCAGAACTTTGGGTCACAATCCTCATTTTTGAGATAAGAAACTGACTCTTTGTGCTTCATTTTCACCGGCTATAAAATAACACATTCATAACATCAAACTACTTCACTATTGCTAAGGATCAAATATAAAATAATGCATTCATAATATCTAACTACTTCACTGTTGTTAAGGATCAAATGAAAACTGCCTTGAAAAGTACAAAATCTAACGCAATGATCCCAAAAAGCCAGAATCTGACTTCACAGACCTTCCACATACCGCTGACCCATGTACATGCGGTGTTTCTCTAAGGCTTTATGCACATCCTCCTCGGACTCCATTTCAATTAAGGCATCACCCCTTCGTTTCCCATCTCTATTTAAGAGGAAATGTATTCCATTCTCACCATTGCGGATTCTGCAGTCTGAAAGTATACAAGCAAAACCAATTGAAAACAGAAATCAAACTTTAGCTCAATATACAAGTCACTATAACACAATTTTCCAACAAAGCAGGAACCCAAACACCTGTCATATTCTTTACACAAACCCCCATCACAGAAGCCATTCAAGCACGCTAAAAAAGGCTGTAGTCCCTAAAATGTTCCAAGTAGAAAAGAAAAGCAAACCTTAGTATACAAACGTATGATCCCTTTCCTGGCTGTTAAATGGCAAATCAGGCTAGGCCCACCACATGCATGATATCCATTCCAGTGTCTCTATAATCAGTTTCAAATCACTTAAGGAATTAAAATATGGTTAGGTTTATATATAAGTGTCTTCCTGTAAAAACACATCCACAGGACTCTAAAATATCTCCTGTAAGAATAATTTTGCTACTGTAATTTAACTTTTCCCCCTTTTCATTATCAAGGAAAGACATCCCCATAACTGAAGTGGCTTTATAAAATGCTTGACCCACACAATGCTATGCACATTAAGGTAGCTAATACATTCGGTTACATCGTTTTACAACATTTTAATGTGGCATCTTCTAAAAGCATTTTAAGAGGAAAATTAAAAATCATAGTGAGATAACAAAACAAACAAAACCCCCACAGATTGGTAAACCTTCCAACCATGTTATTAAGAGAACCTGATAAACTCTATCACTTCATCTTGTATTCTAAACCTAATGTACTACATAAAAAGCTACTCTTAACCCCCTATTTCCACTAACAGGTTTGGGTTTTTAATACGCATATATTAAAACTTCAGAGAAAACTGGTTTCATACCGTGTAGTTTTAACAATAAATACTTTTGTTGCATTCGAAGTCTTTAAATCTAGTATATACCACAAATAGTACACATGGGGTCACTTGGTATGAATGTGAAACCAGCCAGAATGAGACAACTCCCGCCCATCAAAGAGGATGTCTACTGCATAGCCTGACTCGATTTTGTGGTAAAAGGACTATTTTTTTACTCAGACAAAACTGTGTATTTAAAACATACATAACATATACCTGAGAAAAAGTTAAGCACATCTTCTACAGTGCATGACCAGGGCAATCCTTGAGCTCGAATGAGATAAACATCATCCACTTCCTCTCCTAACTTGGACGGGGCCAATTCGTACTCAGGGAGTGGTGGAAGGTCTTCCAGATAGGTAGTTTTGGACTCCTTCCAAGAGAAACGAAGAAATATAAAAATATTTCTTTGACAACCTACTTAGAAAATGTTTATTACTACAAACACACACTCTAGATGTTAACATTATTTCAATGGCAAGAAGTAAACATCACAAGTCTAACTCACCCTGTTTTGGCTTCAAGTGTACATCCTAAAGCAGTAAGCAGGTATATACTAATGATTTGGTCAGATAAATTTTATTCAGGGCTTGTTTTTAAATTCATCGGCCCCAAATTATACCTAATAATAGTGTCTATTTAAGACAGCACAAGAAAGGGCCCTTCAATTTGATAAGTATTTGACTGCCCCCTACACACAGTGCACCACATTAGGCCCCCGTATCAAAGCTTACTATTTAGAATAAGACAAGCATACAAGACAAGATGCTTTAAGTGCTGTAATTAAGATACAAAATACTATAGGAACTCAAAACAGAGTACTAACAGAAAAATCAGCACGTGATATGAGATGGGCCTTAAAGGAAGAACAGAATTTGGACAGGGATATATCAAAGATAGGGCATTCCAGTTTCAAAGTGAGGGAAAAGGCCGGGCATGGTGGCTCATGCCTGTAATCCTAGCACTCTGGGAGGCCGAGGCGGGTGGATCGCTCAAGGTCAGGAGTTCGAGACCAGCCTGAGCAAGAGTGAGACCTCGTTTCTACTAAAAAAATAGAAAGAAATGATCTGGACAACTAAAAAAATATATATATACACAGAAAAAATAAGCCGGGCATGGTGGCGCATGCCTGTAGTCCCAGCTACTCGGGAGGCTGAGGCAGGAGGATCGCTTGAGCCCAGGAGTTAGAGGTTGCTGTGAGCTAGACTGACAACACCGCACTCTAGCCCGGGAAACAGAGCCAGACTCTGTCTCAAAAAAAAAAAAAAAAAAAGTGAGGGAAAGAAACAGTATGAACAAAGGCCCACTTGAAAAACAGCAATTAATCCCATTTGTCTAAACTGTAGGATACAATTAGGAGCCGAAGACGAGCTGGCAAAAGGAACTTGGTACCATATAGCAGAAGGCCTTGATTGTTGGGCTCAATGTTGTGTCCTTCAGTTGATAGGCAAAGGGAAGTTAATAAAAGACACTGAGTAGTGGGTAAATCAACAGGACGGCAGGATGCCTTGGAAAGATGAAGCTGTCAGCTGGTATGCCAGACCAACTGAATAAGGGAAAGATCAGAAAAGGCAACAGCAGCAAGGTGAGGCGACAAGAGCCAGAGACACATCCAAACAACTCTATTTTATGAGACCGAGCAAAAACTGGGATTTAAAAAAGACTCTAACAAGCACTACGACCTTAACCTAGGAAGACAACTCAGGCTTTTTAACACTTGCACTCCACAGGACTAAGGACAGATACCTTTGCCTCATCCATTATTTTCAAGATGACTTGTGTTCAATTTTAAGGAGTCAACAACAAATGTAAGCATAGCGTCTAACACATAGTAAACGCTCAACAGATTATATCACTTTAGTCCATTTTAGTTTGTCTTTTTAATTTATACTTTAAGTATTTAAAATTTAATTTTTTTACTATTTTTTTTAACCACTATACTAACAAGGACTTTAGCCAACTTCACAGGAAAAAAAAAAAAATGAGAGAGAAGCCAGCTTACAAACACTTACTAGACATAGTTTTTTTTTTTTTTAAGGCAACTTTCTCCATTTTCCCAGAATTCCATAAGCATCACAAGCTTTTACAGAAAAGGGCAGCAGAAGTATTGGGCCAGGATTCAAATCAATTAGCTCAGCCACTGGCAGACAGCAGCCATGCTGATTAGCCTCCCCGTTTCCATAAGTTCAAGGAGAAGCACGAATTGAATTAAGATAAATACGACCCAAGGCACCAGGGGCTGGGGAGTCAAAAAGTGTGCACTTTCCGGATGCCACGTAACAAGCAGAAGAGAAAGCGTCATACACAAGACACAAAACATTTGCAATCTGAGTTTTTTAAAGCACACACCAGTGGCCTTTTTTTTCTAAAAGAAAGAAAAAAAAAAAGGAAAGGAAAACAATGTAGATTCATTCCCGGGCCTCGGTTGTGGCCTCGAGCCTCAACGCCGCTTTCCCCACGCCCCTCCCCCATATCAGTCTCCACACTGTTCAATCAGGTGACGGCGACCGACAGTCGTGAAGGACCTCTGTCAGATTAAGCGGAGTTGCAGAGGTGACCTTCAGTAATCTGGGACAGCCCGCCTTTCCCCAGGGACACGACAGAGAGGAGCGCGCCAGGGACGACGCTCCTTCCCCGCAAGCCACCCACGCAGCTGCGCGCGTGAACCTGCGTATCGGCGGGGCCGTGAGGCGCCGACGCCGCCCGGGCCTAGGGCTCTCGTCGCACCGAAACTCCCACCCCGCCGCGGGGTCCGGCCTCCCAACTTCGCAACCCGCGGGCGCGGAGCGAGAGGGATGCGGGGCGCGGGCGTCAGCAGCCCCACGAAACCTACCATGGGCCCGGCGGGAAACAAGGCCTCAACATTCACCCCCGCCACACTCACACTTGCCCACCGACCAGTGACTAGAAGGGAGAACAAAACAAGGAGAAAACCCGAGGCCTGGGAGAGCGTCCCTTGTTCCGGGGCCCAATAGGAGGCCAGGGCGAGCGGGGGCGGGTGTGCGGCGCGTGCCGCGGATCCCCGGGCGCGCCCGCAAGGCGCACGCGGAGGGGCGCGTGCGCGCGGCCCTGGAAGGGTCCCGTGCGCGGCCCCTCGCGGCACCCACGTACCTGACTGTAGCCCCGCGCAGGGCCCGCGGCCGCCGCCAGCGACGGCGGCAGCAGAGGGGCTCGCAGGGCAGGGTAGGAGGCTGCGGCCGCAGCCGCGGCAGAAGTGGCCGCAGGGGGAGGCCCCGCCAGCCTCCCGGGGGGCACAGGCCCGGTCTGGAAGCTCCGCGTCTGGGAGGCGGCGGCCGCGGCCGCCCCGAGCAGCAGCAGCAGGCGGCGGCGGCCCGAAACGCCGGAAGGGAAGGCGCCGGCGGCCGAGTAGAAGGGCAGGCAGGCGGCGCCGGTGCGCCGGCAGCTGCTGCAGTTACAGCCGCAACCCCGGAGCAGCGCCCCGAGTACCCAACGCGTCCCGGCCATGGACTCCGCAGGCGGCGCGGGGCCTGGCGGCGGCTGCGGCTGCAGCGCGAGCGGAGAGGAAGTAGAATCCAGGGCCGGGGAGGGGCGGCGGGCACATGCGCCGCCGACGCCAGGGGCAGCGGCGAGTTGCGGGAGGCGGAGGAGAGCGCGCGGCTCCGCCCGGTCTCCGCCCTCGGGGCGGGGCTGCCCACGCTCGGGAGGGGCCCGGGGACCCCGGTGCGGTGCGACCGGCATGACGCGCTGCGCTTTCACGCGATGGAAACTGAGGCTCGAAGATGAGGTGAGGGCCTTCGTGTTCTGCGTAGGGCCGAGACCTGGAGAGCAGGTCTCCCGTCGGCCTGTGCTGCGCCTCCAAAACGCCTGACGCGAGGGGCAACAGAGAAGTTTCTGGAAGGAATTGTGGTACCCTGGTTATAAAATGTCGGGATAATATCTGAGGAGATTTGATACCCCCACGCTTGAGATAAGTGAAGACTAAACTTGTTTTAAAATGAGATATGTACTTATTATTATGTCGATAATGTATATCAACGAAGATAAAGTCTCCCCAAATGAGACTATTCACAAGTGAACAAGCAGCGATTTGCAAAACATAAATAAATAAATAGGCCGGGGCGCGGGGACTCACGCCTGTAACCATAAACACTCTGGGAGGCCGAGGGGGGCGGATCGTTAGAGCTCAGGAGTTCGAAACCAGCCTGAGCAACAGCGAGACCCTGTCTCTACTAAAAACAGAAAAAAATTAATTGGACAACTAAAAATATATATAGAAAAAATTAGCCGGGCATGGTGGTGCATGCCTGTACTCCCAGCTACTCGGGAGGCTGAGGCAGGAGGCTCGCTTGAGCCCAGGAGTTTGAGGTTGCTGTGAGCTAGGACGATGCCATGGCACTCTAGCCGGGGCAACACAGTAAGACTCTGTCTCTAAATAAATAAATAAATAGATAATGACTGGCTGTGCAATATTCCTCCTGTGGCCAGAACCTGTACCTGTCAAAGATAAACAGGCAAAAGGGAGTTCTGAGAGTAAAAAATAGAAAAAGTATTTTTTTTAAAAAAAACTTTTTTATTGTGGAAGATCTCAAATGTAGGAAAGTATAGTAAACTTCCCAAACTTCAGAAATTATCAGTATTTTTCAACATTATTTTATCTATCCCTACCACCACCCCCCAGACCTTATTTTCTTTGCTGGAATATTTTAAAGCAAAGGGTGATCATGGCAATCACCTTTTCAGTGTTCATTTTAAACTGATAAAAACTTAAAAAAAAAAAACACTTTATTCTGATAAGTTGTTTTTGAAGGATTTAAGATTATTACGTTTAAAGTTTGACTTGTTCATCCTGAATGACTTTTAGGTAAGGAAAACTCAGGCTGGGTGTGGAGGCCCATCCCTCTAATTCCAGCACTTTGGGAGGCGGAGGTAACGGGATCCTTGACCAGCCTGGGCAACATAGCAAGACCCCATCTCTACAAAAAATAAAAAATTAGCTGGGCATGGTGGTACATTCCTGTAGTCCTAGCTGCTCAGGAGGCTGAGGCAGGAGGATCGATTGAGCCCAGGAGTTTGAGGCTACAGTGAGTTATAATCTTGCCACTGCACTCCAGCCCTGGGTGACAAAGTAGGATCCTGTCTCAAAAAAAAAAGGGGGGGAAACGAAAAGCTCAGTATTTCCCAGAAAGACCTTTTCTCTGCCCCCCCCTCAAAGAAAAAGAACAAGAAAAAAATCTGATTGGCTTGGCTCTGTGAACCTGGAGTATCAAAGAGAAGAATCATCTGCAAGATTTAGGAATCTTAGAATTTTTTATTTATTTTTCCTTAAACTTCCCTTTCAAGAGGGAAAATGGGTTTGCCTGCATAACAGATTATCACTATAAATAACCACTGATAGATACATTGGAGATTTTGCCCTTTTTTTTTCCATAGGCAAGGGTCTAGCTCTGTTGTCCAGGCTGAAGTGCAATGGAAGGATCATGCAGCCTTAAACTCCTTGGCTCAAGAATCCTCCTTCACAACTGGGATTACAAGCATGAGCCACCCTGCCGGCTCCAATTTTGCCCATATTTACTCTCACTCTCATTTTCTTAATAGCAGCAGCTGTCATCTATAGTGTATAAATCTGAATGGAATAGAAACCTAAACAGATTGTTGAAAACCTTGTAGTTTATATTCAGGCATGTTAAATAAAATTATAGGAGGCCATTGGTTTGGGCTGCACTTCTGCACTAGGCCAATGAAACCAAACCGAAATGGAATTACTCGTACTGAAGGTCCGTGCCACCAAGCTGAAACTAAGTTGTTTTATCTGACATTACAAGCAATCAGGAGAGGGAGAGATAGCCAAATCCCCAACAGGCTAGTTTTAGCTGACATGATAAGGAAGTCTCCTCTTGCTTTAACCTTTACAAAGGAGGAAAGTAACTTTGAGATGACCAATTGCTTTTGTTCTCTGCTTCTGCTTTACTCAGCCCCTTCTATGAAGCCAACCTCCTTTGCTCAGCTCATCAGAATATTCATTCTACTTTATGGAATGAGGTGTTGGCCAGTTCTAGAATTGCAGATAAAAGCTGATTAAGATCTTTAAATCTGTTGTCATTCTGTCCTTTGACAGTTGTGGCAACCAACAAAGGGACCTGAAGGACACTGCTGATGACCCCCCGAGACCACTTGAGGAATAAACATAGAAAAGGTACCACAGACCCCTTTTGAGGTCCCCATTCTTTCTCACGGAGCCCTAAGGGTTGTAAGTAAGTTCCTCTATGGTTGGGCTCTCCTGTTTTTACATTGTACCCCATAATCTTTTTGGCTTTGTGCTGTGAGAAAGCACGTGACCTTTTGGGGTTTACAGTGGCTGTTTTTTGGGTTTTTTTTTTTTTTAGAGACCGAATCTCACTGTTGCCCAGGCTGGAGTGTAGTGGCTATTCATAGGTGTGATCATCATGCGCTACAGCCTTGAACTCCTGGGCTCCAGCTAGCCTCCTGCCTCAGCCTCCCCAGTAGCTGGGACTATAGGTGCGCTGCCACCACGACTGGATTAAGAGCTGCAGTTTTAAAATAACTGTCAGTGGTTGCAGTAAGTGGTTATTTCTGTAGGGGTGTTAACTCTGGGTTTCAAAATTTGCAGGAATTTGAGTTCTATCATTTTCCTTTTTTTTTTTTTTTAACACACTTAGGTAGGAGAAAATCATTGGCTAAGTTGGTCAAGAGGATCTCAGAGCCAAAGCCACAGCTTGACTGGTGGGCACAGTTCAGACACTTAAGAGCTATTAGAGCACTGGCCACCAAACAGTAAGGCTCCGATGTTAGGATAAGCTGGACACAGAATGGGGTAGCACCTGCCAGCCTCAAGGAAATGTCTGTGCAGTGAGGTACAATGTAAAAGCATTACACGACCCAACCCCATGTTGTTTCCCGCTTGGCTTTTATCTTGCCTTTGAGAGACCCAAGATTCAATGTAAAAATGAGATCCTTAATTTCTAAAGAACTGAGCGTTCCACCTTCCGGCTACACCTACCTTTTACGTGTATAAGTATTAGGCCCCAGAAGCCGTAAACACTTATCAAAATGGCAAAATCTTACTGAAAATAATTTAAAATTATCATGGCTATTATGTGGAATGTTCCAGATAAATGACACCATACTTTAAGAAATATGCCTTTAAAAATAAGGGCTCCTGATTAGGCCCACCCAGGGATGCCTACTGATGTGTAGAAACTTCTCAAAAGAGACCAAAAATTTTTTATTGCCTTTTTATAAAGACTCTTTACAAAAGGTAAATGACAAACTTAAGTAACTAATTGATAGGACAAACTGAATCTGCCAACCTTTTGGCTTTGGCACTGCCCCGCCCCAACAACAAAAAGCGATGGAAAAAGTGTTGTAAAAGTTAGGCCCGCAGGTCAAGCAGGTTTGCTTCTTTTTCAGAGCTATGCACGCCAAGTCCAGACGTAGAAAATGCTTTGTCTACCCTATTCGTCAATGGACTCCAGCGTGAACTCAGTAATACAGTTAGGAAACAGACGCTAAATGAAAAGCCACCTATGTAACTAAATTGGTCTCCAAAATACACCTTTCTGGCATTCAACTGGTTGTTTTGAACAGACTTCTGAATTTTCTCCTAGGCTCTGTGTACTTCTTGTAAAATCTTGTAGTGAATTCATATGGCTCTTACGGCCTCAGCATCCATTTCGAATTCTCTGTCTCACCTGCCACACGCAGACCTCGCTCTCCTCCAAATCAGGGCTCTTCTAGACAGTGGCTAGAAGGCTTAGAGTTTGTAGCCACACTTGAGCGGGAAACCTCAAGACCAAGTTAGAGGAAAATGCACCAAATCCACTTTTAGCAGAAATGGATGTTTTGTCTACCCAGATGAGGTTTGGAGATATTCAGACTTAAATTTAGTCCATAGCCTATATAAAATTGACCTCTGATAGTGAGTAACACGGCCTAAGCTCTTTCTTAGAAAAACTTGCATTCTTTCTCTGTGCCTTTGAGATGTAAAATTTCCAGGTAAGAGTCACTCCTTTGGAGGTATAAATTTAGGGTTGCCTACCTAATCATTGCTTAGGCCAGTAGAACAGGTAATTAAAAGATTGATAGTCTAAAAGGGGCAGAGAAACTATTTGGAAACTGGCAAATGAAAAATCTTAATGAAAGCTGTAAGATCTGCTGCTGTCTGTATGTTTATGAATGTCTATGTATACATGTTATATGTATGTGATATTTTTCTACCTGTGAATAATGTCACCAAAATATATAAGGGCTATATTTAACTGGCTTAAAGAAAAAATAAGCACATGTTTGTATAAATTATTATCTCAGGAAAATAGAAACCAACGCAATTGCCATTTAGTTCATGTGACTTGGATTATCTTTGGTAAATAAGCTAATTTTAAAATTTGTTGGTAAAATAAAAATAGGAATGTCTTCAGAGTTGTCAGCATTAAATATGAATATAATCCAGACATGCATCTTTGCCTGGGTTTGATGATTAGACAGATTTGTGTTGTCTCTGTTAGATGTTTAAGATCACAAAAGTATAAATCCAACCTGAAACCAGAATGTATAATAAAAATGAATTGATGGATGTCTTGATCCATGTCAGTTGTGGGGAAAAAAAGGGAGAGAGAGGGAAGAACCATGTTTAGCTTTTTAGTTTCTTTGCTTCTGTGATATTTTAGATACTTGCCTGATTTGTCAACAAGAAAAAATAAGATGATGGCTAGCCTTGTTTTCCGTGAGTAATTCATACATGAGTGTTAAGAACTAGTAAATTAGGTGAATATAAATAAGATAAATGTTAATAAATGGACTTGTCATAGTTTCAAAATTCTTTTTCATTAACTTGAAGTCTTAAAGTCATGTTATATTAAGTAATATATATTCGTGAAATGTGTGAGTCATTTCCAGGTAAGTTAAAATACTGAAACATTAATTGCTGAATATGTTTGAAGTATATATATTTTGGCACATTGCTTTTATATGGTATAGAGAAGGTAAATATATTCAGGTCTGTTAATAAACATGAAAAAATTATGTTATGAGGAAACATGTTTCTAAAAATTATGAAATGGTGCTCAAGACGGGTGCTATGGCTTATGCTTATAATCCCAGTACTTTGGGAGGCCAATGCAAGAAGAGGATTACTTGAGGCCAGGAATTTAAGACCAGTCTGAGCAACATAGCAAGACCCGATCTCTACAAAAAACAGAAAAATTAGCTGGGCATGGTGGTACACACCTGTAGTCCCAGCTACTCAGGAGGCTGAGGCAGGAAGATCACTAGAGCCCAGAGTCTGAGGTTATAGTGAGGTATGATGATGCCACTGCACTCTAGCCCTGGCAACAGAGGAAGACCTTATTGAAAGAAAGAGAGAGAAGAGAGAGGGAGGGAGAAATGGTGCTT
>RJWJ010002473.1:0-100734 GCA_004363605.1 Indri indri
GAAAGGAATTATTCTAATAAAACCTCCAAAGAGGGAGGAAGATTGAGGAGCTTCAAATCTCTCAAGCCAAATTTAACCTCATCTTTTCTAGGTAGTTATAAAGCTGGTCCACTCCCAGGAAGTGATGCTCGGTGGCTCTGACCGAATAGCCAAATGGAGCCTTTGCAGGCTGATTGAAAGAAAGTCTACAGACCTAACAGCAAGGATTAGCCGAAGATGACTGTGGAGACTGATTTGCTCCACAAACTCCCACGTCGTAGCTGTGGCTTTATTGCCAGTAGCTTTCCCCATGAGAATACTGAGGTTATTCACATCATCACTTCCTTAGCAAAGGATGAAGCACTTGGAGCCTGGTCTGTATTTCCTTTGTGAGGGTCCCCCATTTGGATACTTCCTGTTACTATAAGGCAACTTTTTATGGTAAGGCCTTGTTCCTTCTCACCATGGTGAGGATTCCCTTTTTAATTTTTGTCTCTTTGCTATCCTTTTGGTCTTTGCTTAAAACAATGAATCTTAATAGGTGGGAAGAATGCTGTTATTAAGGTGTCCTCTTGGAAGGCTGTCTGCATATGGCTCTGCCAAGGAGCAATGCCATGTGGTGCCTGAGATCATGTGCTTTGAGCAGTTGTCACAGTGCACCTTCAGTCAAGCGTCACAGAGCACTTAGTGACTCACGTAGTTGGGGAAGGTGAGACTGATTCAGATGTTAGAGACAGGTCAGAGGGGAAAATTCAGGCTCAAGTTGGCTTTGAGGAATAACCATACTCTGGTCTTTCAAGTGTAATAGCTTATGACTCCTAAGAAAATGATGAATTTTCTGAGTCCAGTCAAAATTTCCCTAAGCCTGCCCTCGTTGGAGATACGTATTAGAGAAAGTAAAATCAGCCCTTTGGGGTCCCCAGTATAAATTACCATTCACCTATTGCAAGTCTGAGGTGGGCTTTGTACCTGCCAGACCCCTCAGACAAGCTTGTCCCCTGGCAAATCCCCTGGGTTCTCTCCCCTGGGATTGTCACCAGTTCGTCATGCCTTCCAAGGGCTCAGGTCAGGCTGGAGAACAGACTCCTTAGGTCAAAAACCTGTTTTAAGATGCACTATGGTGCAAGCAGCTCCCATGTAACACACATGTGCAGACACCAGGTTTCCAAGGGGACCATGGTTGGAAACTGGACAGGTCTGAAAAGCCACCTGTGGAGTAATGTGTTTTTGCTGTGGACCACAGAGATCAGAGAGATGCATGATCTTAAGCAGTTGATCCATAATGAACAAATGACTGTTAACTCTCCCCCAGAAGCTTCTGGGTTTGTTGAATAAGATTTTGATCCTCTGTCAGGCTCCAGAAGACCCAGGAGTTCCAAGAACATAAAAAAGAGTCAAAATCTCATGACAGGGCTAGGTAAGGTGGCTCACGCCTGTAATCCTAGCACTCTGGGAGACTGAAGCAGGAGGATTGCTTGAGCTGAGGAGTTAGAGACCAGCCTGAGCAAGAGCAAGACCCCGTCTCTACCAAAAAAAAAAAATCTCATGACAAGGTGTTAAAATGCCCAAATTCAAATGTCCAATGGACCTGGTAGCTCAAAGCTATATATAAAATATATATATTTGATACCTGTATTATAGGTATGCAATATATGTGAACGCCATAGAATTCCACATTACCTCCCTGCAGTTCAAGGATAGGCAAATTTCTATCTCTCAAAATCAGGAGAAAATCTCCTTAAGTACCAGAGAAGGTGCTTACAGTACTGGTCTGCAGAATTCCTGTCCTGGGGTCTGTCCCTGGTACTTCAAAAGGCAGAGAACGAACCCTAAGATCAGCATGGAGCTGCTTGTCTCTCCTCCCCACCCCTTCTTCCCATGCCTCCATTCCCCATGGCCGTCTTATCTGACTGTGACACACTTCCTCCCTAGCAGTGCCAGGAAGCGTCTGGACCTGTATTGGATCTAGCTGTGAATGTTGGTCCTCTGAAAAATGGAGGCTGAGGCTGCCAGCACCCCCAAGACAACAGCCTGATGCTATGCAGGCAGGAGCAGCAAACCCACTGGTGAGAGGAGAGGAAAAAGGACTTGTTCTCCTTTGGCCAGTTTTCTGGCTTCCCTGTTGTTCCCACCCTGGTCTTTCCATGTTGATAGACTATATAAAAAGCAGAAAGCCATAGACAATCTGCAAAAATTCCTATCAGACTAGAGTGATTCCATGATTCTCCTTCCTTGCCATCCCCCACAACTTTCCTCAGGCCCCCAGACTGGTATGCTCAATGGCATCCAGCTGCCTGCAACAGAGCTACCCCTAAGGACAAGGGCTCAGCTGAGCTCCACATTGGAGGGCAACAGCAGAGCTGTCCAGAGGAGCCTGCCTCTCAACCCTGCTGCCCCCCAGCCCACAGTGGCTCAAGGGGCTGGTCTTGCAAGCCAGTGATCACAATCACTTGTTAAGTGGCATTATTAAAGCATCGATTGAGCACTTGTGGTATACCAGGTGTGGTGAGTGGGGAGAGAATTAGAAAGCATGCATGGGAGCTAATCGGTGGGCACACACAGGCACAAAGAGATGTGAAGGTCATAGGAAATTAGGGGAGAAGGAGGAAGGAGGGAAGGGGTAAAAACCTACCTGTCAGGTACAATGAACACTATTCGGGTGATGGGCACAGTAAAAGCCCCGACTTAAGCATTATAAAAGGTATCCATGTAACATAAACATTTGTACCCCTTAATATTTTGAAATTTTAAAAAAGCATGCAAAACGTATAGAACTCACTGGTAGAGCAGATACACAAATGAGAAAGAGAATCAAATGTTATCACCATAGAAAATCACCAAATTGCAAAGATAATAAGAAAGGAAACAAAGGATATGCCAAACAGTCAGAAACCAATAGGCAAAATGACAAGCGTAAGTCCTCACCTATCAATAACAATCTTGAATGTAAACAGTCTAAATTCCCCAATTAAAATATACAGACTGGCTGAGTGGATGAAAAAACAAGAGCCAACTATATGCTGCCTATAAGAAACTCCCTTCAACTTAAAGACACACATAGACTGAACATGAAGATATGAAAAAAGATATTCCAAACAGATGGAAACTAAAAGTGTGTAAGAGTAGCTATACTTACATAAAATAGACTAAGTCAAAAACATAAAAAGAGACAAGGTCTCACTCTGTTGCCCGGGCTAGAGTGCAATGGCATTATCACAGCTCACTGCAAACTCAAACTCCTGGGCTCAAGCCATCCTCCTGCTTCAGCCTCCAAGGAGCTGGGACTACAGGCACGCGCCAACACACCCACCTAGCCAACAGGTACATGAAAAAATATTCGACATCACTAATCATCAGGGAAATGCAAATTGCAACAAGATGTCATCTCACCCCAGTTAGGATAACTATTATCAAAAAGGCAAAAATAACAAATGATGGCTAGGATGTGGAGAAAAGGAAACTCTTATACACTGTTAGTGGAAATGTTAGTAGTACAGCTATTATGGAAAACACCGTGGTGATTTCTCAAAAAACTAATAATAGAATTACCATACAATTCAGCAATCCCACTACTGGGTAATTATCCAAAGGAGAAGAAATCACTACACCAAAAAGATTCCTGCACCCCCATGTTTATCACAGCTTTATTCACAATAGCTAATATATGGAATCAAGCTAAATGTTCATCAATAAATGAACAGAAATGTGGCATATGTATCCAGTGGAATGCTATTTAGCTGTAAGAAAGAATGAAATTCTGTCAGTGGCAGTAACATGGATGAGCCAGGAGGACATTATGTTAAGTGAAATAAGTCAGGCACAGAAGATAAATACCACATATTCTCACTTATACGTAGAAGCGTAAAAAAAAAAAAAATGAGCTCATGGAAGTAGAGAGTAGAATGCCGCTTACTAGAGGTGGGGGAGGGGAAGATAGGGAGAGTTTGGTTAATAGGTACACAGTTACAGCTAGGTAGGAGGAATAAGCTCTAGTGCTTGTAGCACTGTAAGGTTAATATGTTTAACAATAATTTAGTGTATATTTTCAAAAAACTAGAAGAGAAAATTTTAAATGTTCACAACACAGAAATGATGTGTTCGAGGTGATGGATATGCTAATTACCCTGATTTGATCATTACACATTGTAAACATGTATCAAAATATCACTATCCCATAAATGTGTACACTTACTACATGTCAATTAAAAATAAAAGGAAAAAAAAAAAGCACTGACACAGGACCCTTCTGGGAGCCAACTGAGGAGATGTATTAAGAAAACAAGCTCCCAGGAAGCCTCTGGTGAGTATTCAGGGAAGGCTGGGAAAAACCCAAAAAAGAGCCTGGGAGGAACATGTTAGAGGAATGCGCAAGAGTGGAAAAGACCTCAGGAGAGAGGTAGATCTCAGTCCTGATGGATGGACAGTGAGGGAGGGCCCTACGGGCAGAGGGAGCACTTCATTCAACAAAGGCCACTTCCCATATGTCTCAGACAGGGGTCAGGACCGTAGCCTCATCTGCTACACACCCTGTCACCTCCCTGCCATTGACTGTATTTTTTGTTCAAATCATATCAGGGATTCAACTGGGAAGGCTGTAGGGTTTGTTTTGTTTTATTTTAGAGATGGGGTCTCACTATGTTGCCTAAGCTGGAGTGCAGTAGCTATTGACAGGCATAATCCTCTTAGTAGAGCCTTGAACTCCTGGGCTTGAGCCCTGTCTCAGGCTCCAGTGTAGCTGAGAATACAGGCACGTGCTACCATAGCCAGCTAGGACAGCTGTTTTTGGTTTTGTTTTTAAAAATCTTTTAAGATTTTTGTTGTTGTTTTGGGGTGTTTTTTTCCCCCTTTTACAAAGATCCAGAAGAGATGTTTTTGTTTTTTAATCTCTCAAGATGTGCAATGTTTGTGTAAGTAGATTCCACTTACCGTGTAGGATAAACAAATTTTCTTTTTAGGGCAGGAAAGGCAATGATTTTATTTCTTTTTTTTTTATTTCTTTAACTTTATAGTTAATGTGGCCATGTATAGCTGGGACAGAGAGATGTAATCTGGTGGTTTTTAAGAACATATGCTAACTGACATTTCTGTTGATGAATACTTTGAATAAAGAGCAATCTTTCTTACTGGCCTTGCTGAGCTTGTCAGAACAGTCAGTTCTTTTTCTTAATGCCAATCCTTCCAGATGGTGGGCTCCAGAGGGAGTCTGCCAGTGGGATCCTCCCTCCAAACTTGGACCCAGATGCCTTTAGGACATGGTCAAGTGCCCTTGGAGTGTGGAGGACACTGACCATTCGGGGCTCTGGTTTTGTGTCCCGGACCTGTCATCAACACCTACTAGGAGAACATCAAGAGGTAAAGCAGGTCTGATTTCATCCAGATACAAGTATGAGGCTTACAAGAATGTCATGGGAATTAGTTGAGAGAGAAGAGAGAGGAGTCCTAAGAATGACCTCTGGAAACATCTCACATTCTCAAACTAAGGAACAGCCAACCAACAAGAGAGATAGCTGACACTAAAACATAAGAAAAACAGAATGAGAGAGACAGGTGGAGATGGTCTGCATATAGGAGGTCACATCCTCTCCTCTTTAAAATCCATCAGGGTTTCCATTATATCTAGAATAAAATCCAAAGCCCTTCCCCTGGCCCTCTCCTCCCCATGTCCCATTCCTCAGACCCATTAGGCTTGCTCCCACTTCAGAGCCCTAACACATGCCTGAACACTTCCTCCCAGATCTCCCCATGACCTGACACACCCCCACCCCCATTTAGTCTCTGCTCCAGGGTTGCCTCCTCAGAGAGGGCTTCTCTGGCCTGTCAAGCTGAGACCAGTTCCCACATACTAGAGCAGGAAGCAAAATTCCAATGCTCCCCTCCCCCAATGTCCCTCCACCAGAGACCCCTCCTCATGGCCTTCTCTCCATGGAGCCTGGGTTTTTCTTGCTTTTCCCTCATCAGAATGGCTGAGCCTGGTCACTGAGATGATCTAATTCCAGAACAGAGACCTGCTCCTTTGGCCTGAACAATAGGATTTCAGGTAAGGGTTGGTTCTCCTCAAGTTGATTGCAATATTTAAAAGGGCTCCCAGACCCCCAGGATGGGGACTGGCAGCCAAGTGGGTGAAGGAAACTGGCAACTGGAAGGTTTTAATTAGGAACATTCCTAGAGAAAGAAGAGAAAAAGAAATATGTCAGCTAAAGAGAAGACAGAAGAACCATAAGACCGAGGCCTGAATTCCTCTAGATTATATGGATTGAGGGCAGAGGGACTGGGGTTGAGCAGAAAGTCACCTGAGGGTCTGGTCTGAGGGAAAAACAAGGGCAGGAGAGATGTTACTGAAGGCTAAGGGAAAAAAAAGATTAAAAATTGAGCGATCTGGGCAGCCTCCATTTATGCAAATTCATTTTTCTGATATAAATACAGTAGTGAAGTCAAAGTAGAGGATTGGGGAGACTTGTATTATGGAAGAGAAGATCCAGGATGGATTGGAAGGAAGGGTGAGGGCTGCACACTGGATCTGCTGAAGGGAAGGAGTGTTTTGCCGGGACCTGAGACTTCTCCAGGTTGGGATGAGGAAAGTGCTCTTTCATTAGAGATTAGAGCTTATGCCTGTAAAACAAGTGCTATGTTTGGAATGTGTCCCCCAAAGTTCATATGTTGGAGGCTTGATCCCCAATGTGACAGTGTTGAGAGGTGGAGCCTTTGAGAGATGAATGGACTAATGCCATTATCTTGGGAGTGGGTTCCTTATAAAAGGATGAGTTCGGTCCCCTTTTGTCTCTCTCTCACCCTCTCTTTGCCCTTTATCCATGTTATGATGCAGCCAGAAGGCCCTCCCTAGATGTTGGTGACTTGATCTTGGACTTCCCAGCATCCAGAACAGTGAGGAAATAAATTTTTGTTCTATGTAATTACCCAGTCAGTGGTATTCTGTTGTAGCAGCATGAAAGAAACTAAGACAACAAGCAACAATGATGTGAACAGAAATAAAAATAGACATAACAAACGAATAGTGTTTGTGCCCAAATTAGGTTCATGAACCCTTATCTGAACAATCAGATCCCAACACCTTAAGATTCTGGTAGTTCATTTGGCAGCAAAAATTGATCTTAACTGCCACGAGGTTATTTAGAGTTTTCTTACATTCCACTTAGCTGCTTATTTACATTTGCTGCAGAAGTATGAACATGTCTGATTACCAGTTTCTGTTCCAGATCCTGTGATAGGGCTTACATAAAAGTATACAGGATATACAAGGTATAACTTTTCTGAGATCTTAGACTGAACTCCAAAGCCAACCTGGCCCTAAGGGCCTGTGGATCTGTATTTGAAGGAAGCGAGGGAGTTATTCTGCATGGCAGAGAAAGAAGCTGTGAGCTGCCTTTGGCCTTGGCACGTTTCCCTATCATGCAGTTAGGGAGCTAGTTCAGTCAGTGCAGGCACATTTGTGGATGGAAAGAACTGGGGCTCCCTGGAGGAAGGGAGCAGGTTGAGGCATTATGGGCCCCTTCCTTCCAGGGAGGGCAACCATCCCAGATATGGAGGTGAAGCACAATGTGGGTTCTCTTCATTCCTCCACAACCCCGGCCTCAAGCAAATTGCAGAGGGAAGAATGCCCGTGAGAGTCAGGAAGCACAAAAGCACCTTGAGTTAGGTTTGTAGTGTATTCATTAATTTATGCTTGCTTCATTCCTAGATCAAACTTCTGTTAGGGGTCCACACGCAGGCTCGGAACATCCCGTCTGGAGCGAGACTGTGGTGAATCCAAGATCTCTCAAATAAGTGCATTAACTGTGACAAGAATTAGAAAAGAATGTGCACGGTGCTCTGTGACAGCAGCTACTAGGGAGTTGTACTGAGTTTCCTCGGCCAGGCCTCCAAGGTGAGCTGCCATCTGGGTGGGACCGGGCCCCAGCATCCCGCCCTAAGGGAGACCAGAAGGCCAGGCCCTTCTTCGTTTCTCTAGTCAGGACCCGCAAACCGCAGTTTCGACGCGGAGCCGGACCCGCGGGCTCAGCTGGCTCCGCCACTTCCGCTTCCTGCCGGTGGGGCGGGGCTTCCGGTAGTCGGAGGCGAGGCTTTCGGCTGTCAGGGGCTGCCTGGCCCGGAAGCGGCAGCGGCGGCGAGGAGACTGCAGGGCAGGCCATGGCGGCGAACCTGAGCCGGAACGGGCCGGCGCTGCAGGAGGCCTACGGGCGGGTGGTCACCGAGAAGTCCCCGACCGACTGGTGGGCGGCGAGGCGGGCCGGAGGGCGGGCCGGGGGCCTTCTCGGGGGGAGGGTCTGTCGGGGCGAGCTGGGGGCGGGGGAGATTGGGAGCGCGAGCGCCCAGTGGCGCCGCCGCAGGTGGTCCAGGGCTCACCAGTCTGCCCGCCCGACACCGCAGCAAGGGTGCTGTCCCACCCTCGTCACCCCTTGCCCTGCCGGGCATGGACAGGTTAAAACCCGTCTTGGGGGGACCCAGTGAGTCTCCAGCCCCTCCCCCTGCTTCTGGCCACCCGGTGTCGGCTCCGCGGGTTTCCATGTTGTATTCTCGGCCTGGTTGTGCGTGCCGGCTTCACCAGTTTCTTCTTTCCAGCTCTGGGACTTCCCTGGAATAAGGGGTCTTGCACGGCCCTCCTCAGAAGATGAAAGCCACGCCCAGTTTCTTCCAAACGCTGTGTTTAGGGATGGGCCTTTGAGAAAGGTCTGTCAGCCTGGCTGGCAATGCGAGGCTTCAGACACTGAGGTCAGGGGTCTGGGTCCCTGGTTCTCTGTGAATGCGAACTTCAGAACTTCCAAGAAGAGTATTCCTTTCTCTGCCTGAGCCATGGGAAGATGTGTGAAAGTACGATGCTGGCTGTTCATTTGGACACAGGTCTCATCTTCCCTCCGCTACCCACTAGGCTGTCAGTGGTAGATGTCATCTTGCAGTTGATGGGGCTTTACAGTACTGGAAACCTGGATCTGAAGTGTCTGGGATAACCCTGGGCAACCCCCACACAGGGTCAGTTCTCTGGTCTGCAAGTATGCACAGCCATATATGGTAGTTCTCTATCACTTTCCCATTTACTTAAACTATTTTCTCTGACCAGTTTTGAGCACTTCCAGTTCTGAGAAATATGCTGAGAATGATGGGCTAAGGTGACCAACCTTGGGGAATAGAAACTGGACCTTAGAGGCTGAGTCATGGTGAGGCCACCTGTGGTCAGCACTGAGGCCCTCCTGTCTAAGTCTGCCCCTTGTGTAGGGGCCATCTCCACTTGTCTAATTTTCTCATCTCCTGTGCACTTCCCTGGTGCCCAGCACAGAGTGCTTTTCATACAGTGGCACTGTTGAGACACTGAGGACATTGTAGCTTTGCCTTTCCTTCAGCCGCAAGGCATTAGGGAAAGAGCTTCAGAACACCAGTTGCCTGGGTCTGCAGAGTCTCTTCTGTCAGGTCTGGGGCCAAGTCACCACGGGTGCCCCAGATGGTACTTGTGCCAAACAGCATATCCTCTGTTTGGGAGGCATCTACCTCAGGAAGGATATCTTGTAACTTCCTTGGTAGGATGTCTCTGCCTTCTCTCCTTATCATCCCTCAGGAAATTCACCCACATGCCAGTCGCTGTTATTTTTCTCAGGAGAGTTTCTAGATATCATGTCTGTTCTGCCTCTCTCCTGTTCCTGTTTGTGATTCTCAGAGGGCCCTTAGACCCCTCCTGTTACTTCAAACCCTGTAAAAAGTATCTCCTCACTGAGTGCCCCATTTTCACATCCATATGATGCCACCTGGCTTTGGAACCCAGAAGAATCTCTGCCCCTCTCCAGCCCTGCCCAATTCGGGATTTTGCTCCTTTACACGCTCTTGATCACGAGGTTTCCCCTTACTGACTTACCCGGGAGACTTCTAGCCCCTGTAATCAATCTCCCTTCTGGGTCTCTCTTCATCCTCCGTCTTCTCAGGAACTATCACTGCTTTGGGGATGATGCCTTGCAGACCACCTGGCAGTTTGGGCTTCCTGCTTCAGGCCTCTCATGTTTCTAGCCTTTCCTTGGGCTTATCAAAGCTGTCTATTATCACCCCTGGTCTGCCACCTACCCACCCCACCTACTCTCTGTCCTTCATGAGGGTGCTGACCTTCCTCTGTCCTCTCACCCAGTCAGAACCCACCCAACTCACCACTCATCCCAGACAGCCATGCCCTTGCCCCTCACCCAACCCCAGGCTCCTTAGCACTGTGGGTTGTACTGTTCAGCATGAACCCCTGGCCCCCACCCTCGTTGTCACAGCCATTCAGGTAATTACTCAACAACTATGTGGCAGGTCCCTTCTCACTAGCTGAAAAAATATCTTGACCATGTCACTTTTGTGCCTATAACTCTGCAGTGGCTTCCTGTTGCACCTTGAAGAAAGCCCAGACTCCTTGCTGCACATGACCCAGATCCTGCCACTCCTCCCTCTTGTCACACTGGCCACACCTGTTTGCTGCCACTCCCTGGCTATCTTTCTCTTCCTCAAATTTGCAAGCCGGTTCCTCTTCATAGCCCCTGCTCTTGCTGCTTCCTCTTGTGGGAGCACACTTCTTCCATGTCGTCACAGGAGGCTCCCAGCCTTCACTTCTCTGCTCGAAGGTTGCCTTCTCTGAGAGGCCTGCCTTGATCCCTGCTCCCTGGCTGTAGTCATGTTTTCCCATCTCCCTGATTGACTTCCCTCAGACATACGCCAGAAACCCTCATGGGTTTTCTCGTTACCTTTATCTCTTCACTAGAAGGGGTCGGGTGGGCCCTGTCTCTGTCCTCAGTGCCTGGTTCAGGGTGGTTATGTGTAGTAGATGCTCAGGTGAAGGATGGACTGTGGACTGGGCGTGGTGGCTCACGCCTATAATCCCAGCACTTTGAGGATTTGGGAGATTCACTTGAGGCCAGGAGTTCCAGCCTGGGTGACAGAATGAGACCTGTCTCTATTTTTTTTTTTTTTTTTAAAAAGATTGGACTGAGAGTCATAAAGAAAAAGTAGCAGAGAATATTAGAGGAAGAAGAGGTGATCTCCAGTTGGGCGGGTCGTAAAATGTTTCACACAATGAGCTGGGGCATTGGGCCAGGCCCTGAGGCCAGGTGGGGTAAGGAGCCACATATCAGCTCTCCTGCCCCCATCTTGGTGTGGTTTGTTCGCACGTGGTTCATGTGTCACCTCCTGTGTCTGCTTAATTTCATAATTTTTATGGGGGTACAAACATTTGGATTACACCTATTGCATTTGCACCACCCAAGTCAGAGCTACAAGCATGCCCCTCCCAGACCATGGCTATCGTACCCATTAGGTGTGAATTTACCCATCCCCTCCTCCCCCCTCCCATAAGGTGCTTATTATTTTTATATACTTTCTTGCTGTGCACAGGCCAGGGCACCGTGTTTTTTCATGATTCGAAAGAAGGACAGAACTCTAATCAAATGTGGGAATGAGCCTTTGAACTGGGAACATCCTCGAAAGGCTTAGACTGTAACCTAGGGTGTGGGGGTTGGCAGATGAAGTTGGAGGGTTAGGGGCAGGTACCAAGCTTGGCTCTTATTAGCTGCTGGATCCCTTACAAGAGCTGGGTCAAGCTGCCATCTTCTGTTCCCTGTTGCTCGTGCCAGTTCCCTGTCTTCTGGCAGCTTTGTGACCATCAAGAGGAATGGGCTTCTTTCCTCCAGAGAGCTCTACCAGCTCAGGCTGACAGTGCACCACCTCCCAAATCTTTCTCCTTATTTCTCTGTGGTCTTTTCTTTAGTCCCTTTTCTCTGAGTGTTTCTCTCTCAGTGTTTTTTGCCTTCTGTAGTCTCTCCTGGTGGGAAGCGGCTCTTCCTGGTAGCCTGTCGCCTCCCTACCAGGCAGATCCACTGGGCCTGGGTCTCATTTCTTTCGTCTTTCTCAGGCATAGGCATCCCTGCCAGGTGGCATTGGCAGGGGTCTGGGGAAGCCAAGTCGAAGCTGATTTGGTTCTCGTCTGACTATTTATCCCTGGAGCTTCGGTCTGGCCTGCCTTAGCAGGCCTGTGCTCCAGCGCCTGGGGAAACAAGAAACACTGGACCTTTGACTTGCAGTCTTATGGGTCAGTGCCCTTACCCTGTGTCCACCAGCACTGCTGGGGGTGTTGAACTGCCACAGGGTTGGTGCTGACAGTTGGCTCCATGTGTACTACAGGGAAGCCCACACACAGCTTATTTCCAGGAGACCACCTCTTCCAGAATGTTCTCCTTTAGTAACCTTTGTTCTGGTCAAGGGACCGTCCGTGCCTAGATTTAATAAAATTTACTATATTTCCTCAATACCTCTGGGGCACAAGTTTAAAAGTCAGAATCTTTTCCAGAGTTCTTATGAGTAATAAGTCTTACAGGAGAAGCAAGGCATGGTCCATGTGTCACCCAGGGAAAGATAAGGCTCCAATAGATAGATTTGCCCAAAGACCCATGAGGGGCTTGATGGGTCCCTAGTTTTAACTGTGTGACTTCATGTTGTATCATTGCCCCTGCGGTTTCTGATGCTGAACACAACCTGTAAAATCCGTGTTTGCCGGACAGTCTCAAGCCCAGAAGGACCCACTGCCCCACCGGACAGGCTTTACAGGAGCCGGGGCAGACACGCACATGCGTGGTGGGCAGCCTTCCATGGAGCCTGATGTGTGTATTTCTCATTGCTTCTCCTTTTGGGTGGTCTGTGTTTGGGAATATGTAGGTATGTTTTGTCTTTTCAAATCCATATACCTGGAGGCCAGGTGAGTATTACATCAATGTGTAGAAAGTCATTGTAAAACTCCACACATCGTATTTACCTTGCAATAGATATATACCCCCGTCTCCATGGCTTTTCCCCTCTCATCAAGCCCCGTGGTAAGTCAGGCCAGCATTGTCCCAGCTTTAGAGCTGAGAAGACTACACAGCAGCCTCCTGAGAACCTGCCCAGCAGGTCAGCAGAGTGGGAATGGGCCTGTGTTGGCCCACGGTGTTCCTGTTAGGCCAGGCTCTTTGTTGTGTGGCAGGAAGCCATGGTAGGTGTGATGAGGGCAGACGGAACCCAAGGTACCAGCTACAGAGCCCACTTGTGTTTTGTTTCAGGGCTCTCTTTACCTATGAAGGCAACAGCAATGACATCCGTGTGGCTGGCACGGGGGGTGAGTATGACCCCAAATGGGCTTTCAGGGACAACAGAAGGCAGAAAGGTGAGGTGTGCAAAAAAGAGAGAGTTGTGACTGTCAGCGGTCCATCCTGGCTGGCATTTCAGCTATTGCAGAGGGAGGAAAAGGACACAGGTCCCCTGCATGCGGCTCAACTGCAGTGACACTTTCTCCCACTGAGAGTGGGGAGTAGGCCCAGGCCTGCCTCCTGCACACCCACCTTACTTCACCTCCACTGGGGGTTCCCTGGCTCAGCTGGTTGAGATGTGCACCAGCAGCAGGCAAGATGAGGGGCCAGAGCCCTTGGCCATCTTAGTCCACCGAATAGCGTGAGGCGTCCAGTGCTCACTGGCTGCTTCTGGCAGGCTTCAGATATTTGTAAATGAAGATATTCCTCCTTGACTTTCTCTACTGGGGGTGGAGGGCAGCACTTTCTCTGTGTCTAGTTTGGGAGAGCTCAGAGGGAAAACAAGCTGGCCCTCTCCAGCGCATGGGCAATCTGTGTCCAGGGAGCTGCAGCTGGGAGGATGCCAGTCCCAGGGCTCGTGCTGGCAGAGGAGAAGGGCCACAGACACATCTTCCTCTGCTTTTGTCCTGCCCTGGCCATGAGCCAAGTGTACGCAGGGACCCCACCCTCACTGGGGAGAGGCATTGCCAGTGCAGATGGTCATAGGGAAGGCTTCTATGGGGGTCTCTGCAGGGAAGGACAGTCTGTTGGCCAGCATTGGGCAGAGGCTGTTGGAGTAGGCTGGGCCAGCGGCAGTGGGGTGTGACCCTTGGACCCCTCAGCTGATATCCCTGACTGCTCTGCGTCCTCAAGGCCAGCTCGCTCCTCTGCCTCTGCAGCTCGCCTGACCCCTCTGTCCTGAGCTAGACATGGCTTCATTGTTCAGTGAGTGCTTGCAGCGTGTTCTCCACCATTTGGTGACTGTCATTGGTAGAAAGCCCCTTCCTCTTACAACCTCTTCTCCCTGAGGCTTCCTCTCTCTAGATGGATAGCCATTGAACGATAGACTCAGGTGACGCAGCAGGTGACTGGGAGTTGCAGGGATCAGCAACCCGAGTTTCCTGTTGTCATCCCCAGTGACAAAGAACAGGGCTCTGCTGCAAATGCAGCAGGTTGCTGTCTCCAGAGTGGGGACTCTGGACTGCCCCAGGTTCTGTGGAGCCCTATAACTAAAAACCTGATCAGTTCCTCCTCCCTATAACCTGGGAAAGATGGGGGCTAAGCCTCAGTGTCAGGGGAGAATTGTTTAGGGCAGCCCACTCCTGGGCCCCCATCACCCCTTCCTCCGTCTAAGAGTCTGTGAGGTCTGAGCCAGTTATGCAGCTGCAGGACGTTCCATCTGGTCCGATCATCTGGGTGGCCCTGGAGTCTGAGGGGGCACAGGTACAGGCAGGGGTGACTCAATGGGCCTTACTGTTTTGTGGCCCTTTGTGGGGTCCAGGCAACAATGAAATTGACATAGAGATCCTCCTTTTGGAAGTCTGGTGGCTGATTTGCAGTGGAAGTGACATTTTTTAATTTCCAGAGTCACCTGTGGCTTTAGAGGAGTGGTTTTTAAATTAGCGTGGGTAAAAATATCACCTTGATATTTTTATATCATGAGGTGCTTATATATGAGGTGCTTGTCAGAATTGCAGACTCGTGGATCCCACCTAGCTCTCGTAAGTCAGTTTAGTGGGGGTAGGGCCCAGGCATCTGATTTTAAACATGTCCCCAGGAAGATTCTGATGCAGGTGGGGGTGAGAAGCCCTGGTGTAGGGCAGCTCGAGTTCCCTTCCTGTTTGACTAGGGGCCAGGGCCAGCAGGGAGTGCCAGGGCTGCGTCTGACCCTCCTCGTGACTCTGTGGCAGAGGGCGGCCTGGAGGAGATGGTGGAGGAGCTCAACAGTGGGAAGGTGATGTACGGCTTCTGCAGAGTGAAGGACCCCAACTCCGGCCTGCCCAAATTTGTCCTCATCAACTGGGTATGTGGAACTTGTCTCGTCTAGTGTGACCCAGAAAATACTATTGTCTTCTTTGCTGCTCTGACTTGACTTCAGGAGTGGAGTGTTTTACGGGCACAACTTTGTAGAACAACAGAACAGCTCAGAGCTGGTGAATGAGCAGAATAGACAGTTAATTTATTGCAGCCCAAAGAACCACTGTGGCCTTGCTATGCAGAATTAACCTTCCAAGCCCAGAATTAGTCCTGCAAAGTGGAGTAAAAGCAGTGACAGGAAATTCTGGCCCCATCCCCTTCAGGGTAGTTGTTCTGATGGAGTAGAAGGCTTTAGGGGAGTGTTCAGGAACCTGGAGTATGGGACAGGGGCTCCAGCAGAACAGAACCCCTTAGGGGGACAAGGAAAACTCAGGAAGCACCCCCCATAGTCGAAGCTGATGACCATCTTGCCCAGGGAGCATCCATAAGCCCCTTGGAGGTGCGGGGACTTACCTTGCCTGTGTGACACAGAAGAATGGCTTCTGCTGTGGGGGTTGCTGTTTTCTCTTTTCTGGAACATAGGGAAGCTGCTGGGTCCCCAGGGGAGGGAAGTGGATTTTGGGGAGACCTAAGGTCATGCTGGACGTGCTTGTGTTGCAGACTGGCGAGGGCGTGAACGATGTGCGGAAGGGAGCCTGCGCCAGCCACGTCAGCACGATGGCCAACTTCCTGAAGGTGAGGCCCGGCGAGACCTGCTCCACTCAGAGCAGGCCTCGCACCTTGAGCTCCGCCAGGTTCCTGGGTGTGAGTAAGGGGTGAGCAGAGCTGGAATTGGACATGTGCTCACGACTAATGCTCTGTCTGGCTTTTAGGGCATGACCAGAGGCTGCTGCACTCTCAGTCTGCAAGTGCAAGGGCGGTTAGAATGTGGCCAGCGCCACCTGTCGGCCGGCCTCAACAGGGCATGATGAAGGACCATGCTGGAGGCGGTCCAGTGGGAACGCTGGGCCCTGGGTTCCATTTTGCTTTATGATCACTCTAAACAGCTTAGCGGTGTTGTGAGGATTTGGAGGAAGAGGAGAGTTGCTTGTGCCCACCTCCTTAATATGTGCATTCCCTTTGATGCGTTCCTTTCCAGTCCATTTCTGCATGTATTCGTGTCAGTCCTATAATAGAACCTTTTTTAAATTTAAAAACATTTGTTTCAAAGGGATTTATTGTTCACCTGTCAGGTGACTTTTTGCATTTCTTTGATTACTGGCAAGGAGACTCAGGACTTTGATTTTTGGTTCTGCCAACATTTCTTCAGATATACCTCAGTGTCTCCATCTAGGAGCTGGAAGAGAAGATCCCAAGGTTAATGGGTATACAGCTTGAGTATCGTTTATCGGAAATGCTTAGGACCAGAAGGGTTTCAGATTTGGGATATTTAGAATATTTGCGTTGTATACTTAATGGTTAAGCATCCCTAATCAAAAAATCCAAAATCTAGAATACTCCAGAATCTGAAACTTTTTGAGTACTGACATGATACTCAAAGGAAATGTTCACTAGAGAATTTCAGATTTCAGATTTTAGGATTAGGGATACTCAACCTGTATACCCAGTGAATCAGGTCATGGATGTCGCTTCTCAGGAAGAAATCAGTGGCTCCCCTTTTGTAGAAAATGTGCTTGTTTCCAGATGATAGTTTTTTTCAGAATTTAAAAAAAATGATATATAATAGTCGTATATATTTTTGGGGTACATGTGATATTTTGATACCTGTGTACAATGTGCAATGATCAAATCAAGGTAATTAGCATATTTGTCACCTTAAACATTTACCTTTTCTTTGTGTTGGGAACATTAGAATTCTTCTCTTCTAACTATTTAAAAATATACGATAAATGATGAACTATAATTTCCCTACTGTACTATCAAATGCTCGAACTAGAACTTATTCTTTATATGTAACTGTATTTTTGTACTCATTAACCAACTTCTCTTCATCCCTCTCCACCTTTCCCTTTCCAGCCTATGGTAATCACCATTCTATTCTCTACTTCCGTGAGATCTACTTTTTTAGCTCCCACATATGAGTAAGAACATGTGATATTTGTCTTTTTGTGCCTGGCTATTTCACTTAACATAATGACCTCCAGTTCCATCCATGTTACTGCAAATGACAGGATTTCATTTTTATGGCCAAATAGTATTCCATTGTGTATATGTACCACAATTTCTTGATCCATTCATCCATTGATGGACATTTTGGTTGACTCCATATCTTGGCTATTGTGAATAGTGCTCAACAAACATGGGTGTGCAGGTATCTCTTTGATATACTGATTTCTTTTGGATATATACCCAGCAGTGGGATTGCTGGATCATGTGGTAGTTCTATTTTTAGTTTTTGAGGAACCTTCATACCATTTTCCATAATGGCCATACTAATTTACATTCCCACTAACAGCATACAAAAGTTCCCCTGGCTAGGTACAGTGGCTCACACCTGTAATCCTGGCACTTTAGGAGGCCAAGGTGAGAGGATTGCTTGAGACCAGGAGTTTGAGACCAGCCTGAGCACGCTCGAGACCCTGTCTCTACAAAAAAATAGAAAAATTAGCTGGCCTGGTTGCACACGCCTGTAGTCCCAGATACTCAGGAGGCTGAGGCAGGAGGATCGCTTGAGTCCAGGAATTTTGAGGTTGCATGAGCTGTGATGACACCACTGCACTCTAGTCTAGGCAACAGAGCGAGACTATGTCTTTAAAAAAAAAAAAAAAATTCCCCTTTACCCACATCCTCACTGGCAATTTTAATTTTTGTCTTTTAATAACCATTCTAACTGGAGTGAGATGATACCTCATTATAGTTTTGATTTGCATTCCCCCGATGTAGTGATGTTGAGCATTTTTTTTTCTCATGTATTTTATGCCCATTAAATGTCTTTTTGAGAAATGTCTATTTAGGTCTTTTGCCCTTTTTAAAATCATATTGTTTGATATTTGCTGTTGAGTTGTTTGAGTTCCTTATATAGTCTGGTTATTAGTCCCTTGTCAGATGAATAGTTTGCAGATATTTTCTCCCATTCCGTATGTTGTCTGTCACCTTGTTGATTGTTTCCTTTGCTGTGCGGAAGCTTTTTAGCTTGATGTGATCCCATTTGTGTATTTTTGCTTTTGTTGCCTGTGCTTTTGAGGTCTTACCCAAAAAGTCTTTGCCCAGACCAATGTCTTCTAGTGTTTCCTCATATTTTCTTTTGGGAGTTTCAGTTTCAGGTCTTACGTTAAAGTATTTAATCCATTTTGAGTTGATTTTTGTCTATGGTGAAAGGTAGGGATCTAGTTTCATCTTCTGCAAATGGATACCAGTTTTCCAGCACCATTTATTAAAAAGACTATCCTTTCCCCAATGTATGTTCTTGGTGCCTTTGTCAGAAATGAGTTTTCTATAATGTATGGATTTATTTCTAGCTTCTCTCTTCTGTTCTATTGGTCTGTGTGTCTATTTTTATGCCAGTACCATGCAGTTTTGGTTACTGTAGCTTTGTATAATAGGATAATTTGAAATCAGGTAGTGTGATGCCTCCAGCTTTGTTGTTTTTGCTCAGGATTGCTTTGGCTATTCAGGGTTTTTCATGGTTTCCAGATGGCATTTAAAGTTAGTTTTCATTGATTAGAAGGAAGGCTTTTCATGCACATCTTTCCTGAGCCATTTGCTGATCTGCAGCAGGGAGTGTATGGCACCTAAAGAACGAACCGCTGGACAGCACAGTGGAGGCAAGGGCCTCACAAACGATGGGATGGGTTTGAGGGGGTTTGCTTCAAGTTATTTGAGCCCTTGAGGGGAACTCAAGCCTTGGTTCCCAGCAGCCAGACTGGTGCCTTCTAGTCCCCTGACCCCAGTCCTTTGTGCAGTGGTGGCCTGTGCTGTGCAGACTGACAGGAGTTTGGCCCATCTACTCCTGGCCTTCCAAAGCCCAAGTCAAGTACTGCTCCCGTCACAGGGGGCCCATGTGACCATCAACGCACGGGCTGAGGAGGACGTGGAACCTGAGTGCATCATGGAGAAGGTAGCCAAGGCCTCTGGTGCCAATTACAGCTTCCACAGGGAGAGTGGCCGCTTCCAGGACATGGGGCCACAGGCCCCAGTGGTGAGTGCTGCCCACCCATTGCCTTCCCTCTTATTGCTCGGGGCCCACGGGCAGGGGGCCAGGAGTGTGCAGTTCCCAGCATCTGGGCTGGCTGGGCCCCTGCCTGCCTGGCTGCCTCTGGGGTTAACCCCCAAGATGTGAGTGCCCACTGACCCTACCTGGTAGTTGGACTAGCTGTTCTGGAGCCTACTCTGTGTGGTCAGCGTGGGGGCTCTGCAGGGACGCATGGCTCTGATGGTCTAGCTGCCCTCAAGGCCATGGTACCAACACGTCCTGGGAAGCCCCTGGAGGTAGCTGCTGTGGAGGAATTCCAGGTGGCATCAGGACAGAGCCTAAAATCAGAGCAGACCCCTCCGAGTCACAGGGAGACGCCTGTGGGCCTGTGGCCCTGGTGCTGGCTGGAGCTGACGGCTAGGAACTGTGTTCTCAGACGTGCATTTGGCATCAGCGGTGATTCTTGTGGACACTGTTATGCTAGTCAGCTTCTGGGAGTGGCCCCTGGCCGGAGTCTGCCTCACAACTGCTCATTGTCCAGGAGTCTGCAGGTGGGATCGCAGGAGCCTTTTTTGCCCTGGCCCCCATTCATGAGGGCCAGGTGCCACCAGAGATCCCTCCAGTGTTGTCTGGGACTCAGTGTCCCGGTTGGGGCAGCTTCCTGGGCCACTTTCAGGTCATCTTGGCGTTTGTTTCCTCCAGGGTCACTGGACTAGGCTCCGCTGCCTCTGCCGGGTCCAGTCCTAGGAGCTCTCCCCTGCACTCTTGAGAGTCTAGTAAATTCTCCCTACCCTTGGTGCCTGTGGGCCTGACCTTCCACCCTGGACCTGGGTCTCTAGTGAGTGCTCTGTTCCCCACAGGGCTCTGTGTACCAGAAAACCAATGCTGTGTCTGAGATCAAAAGAGTTGGCAAAGACAGCTTCTGGGCCAAAGCTGAGGTGAGTGCTGCCCATGGCGTGCCAGGCACATGGAAGACAGAGCACCACTTGCTATGTCTCAGTTTTCCTCATGTAGCCCACATAGCATCTGGTCTCCTTGGCGCCCATGTACAGATGATCAGACTAAGGCGTTAGATGAGTTAAGTCACAAGGCTGGCAAGTGACTGGCTATGGCACCCACCCTTGAACTCATGCCTGTGGGACCCAGGCCTGGGCAGGGGTGAGGCCAAGGGGCAGAATGGGGCTGAGCTGGAGGCTGTCTCTGCAGAAGGAGGAGGAGAACCGCCGGCTGGAGGAGAAGCGGCGGGCCGAGGAGGCACAGCGGCAGCTGGAGCAGGAGCGCCGGGAGCGGGAGCTGCGTGAGGCCGCGTCCCGGGAGCAGCGCTATCAGGAGCAGGGCGGCCCTCAGAGGTAAGCCAGAGGTGGGGGGATAGGTGGGGGCCCAGTCCCAGCACTCACTCATCTACGGAGGCAAGGATGACCGAGGGGTATGTGCCTTCACCCCCACCCTTCCCAGCACGACGTATGAGCAGCAGCAAGAAGTGGTTTCACGGAACAGAGAGGAGCAGGTAGGATCTGGACACCCTTCTCACTTGGGCCTGTCACAGTCGCACGTGAAGTCTCTGATCTCAGGTTGAGGGCTCAGCCCAGACCTGAGCAGAGGCTGCCCTGTTGCCAGCTGGGGAAGATTGGAATCTGGGCACCTCAGAGGTGGCAATAGAGAGGGAAGCCAAGGGCAGAAGCCTCTGGCATAGACCGAAGCCTGGTCCCAAGAGAATCCCTGTGAGCCTCCTGGCTTCTGTGTTTTGCTTCCTGGTCCCACACACACCTTTGAGGGCTGCCGTCTGGGGAGGGGCATTGGAGGTTATTGCCCACTGTCGGAGTCAACATGTGCTCCCCCTAGAAGACTGCCAGTCAGCAGGCCACACATGCGAGGGAGATTTTCAAGCAGAAGGAGAGGGCCATGTCTACCACCTCCGTCTCCAGCCCTCAGCCAGGTAAGACATCCCTCTGGGCCTGGCCACAAGGCAGGGGCAGGCTGAGAGGGACCCTGGGGGCCTATGTAGGGCACCCCCAAGGCTAGTGAAAGATGTATCAGAGGGCAGCAGGGATGAGTGAGCAAAGAGGAGGGACTCCTGGGGCCCAGGTATCCCCTCCTGCCCTTGACCTTGTCAGTGACCGTGCTGGTCACCACTTTGGCCCCCAAGGGACACAGAGCTACGCTGTCTACCAGCTCACCACACAGCACTGGGTCTCTGTGGCTGTGCAAGCTGGGACAAGACCCAGGAGCCTCCTTTGAGCACACCAAGGGTGTGTGTGGACACATACCAGGTGGTGTTTCTGAAGTGGTGTCATGTGTTGTTTGCCTGGGTTTGCAGGCAAGCTGCGGAGCCCCTTCCTGCAGAAGCAGCTCACCCAACCAGAGACCCCCTTCAGCAGAGAGCCAACTCCTGCTGTCTCAAGGCCCAGGGCAGGTATGACACTTGTCACCCCATGGGAACCCTGGAGGGGAGCGATAGTGGAGAAGGGGGATGTGTGGGAGTCAGACCTGCTGTGTTCCCTGGTGCAGATGTCTGTGAGGAGCCGGCTCCCAGCACTCCTCCACATCTGGTGCAGGCGGAAGAGGAGGCCGTGTATGAGGAGCCCCCAGAGCAGGAGAACTTCTATGAGGAGCCCCCGCTGGTGGGTCCCCTGCAGTGGAGGTGGGACCATGGAGGGGCTGCACACTCAGGAACACTGATCATGTGATGCCTGCGTTTTCTGGGGCATGCTACGGGCTTTAAAGCACATGTGGATTATCTCGATTAATTTTTGGAGCAGCCCTGTGCCATAAGTCATCTGGACAAATGCCACTCTGTGGGAGACGCTGGGTGGGGAGAGCACCTTGTGGCCCATGGCTGGGGATTTGCAACTGTCCTGTGACTTCTGTACCCAGGGATGGGAGGGGGACAGCAGCAGCCCCTGAGCCCACAGACTGCTTTCCCTCCATGTCCTCCCATCTTGACCTGAGCCACATGGAGCAGGGATCCAGCATCAAGGCTGAGTCTGGGGTAACATCTTCTTGTCCCTGGTCAGGTGCAGCAGCAAGGTGCTGGCTCTGGGCACATCAACCATCACATGCAGGGCCAGGGACTCAGTGGGCAAGGGCTCTGTGCCCGGGCCCTGTACGACTACCAGGCAGGTAAGGTGCCCCAGTCTGGCTGCCACAGACCACAGGGTCCCCAGGTTAGGAGACAAGAGGATCTGGGGCTATGTGGGAGGATGGCACCAAGAAGACAGGAAGGTGGGAGGTTTATTTAGGGGTGGAAGCACCTCTGGCGTGTTGATGACTGGCACTGGAGCATCCAACCCACACAGCTGAGGCCTCCCTATGTTTGCTGGCCGCTGGTGTGAATCCCAGTTGCCATCCTTGTAGAACCTGGAGGTCTGACTGGGGAGGTGGGCCAGGCCTGGATGCTGGTTCCCCGGGCATCCCTGGGTGGAGGTCTTGGGGAAGAGGATTGAGGCTCTCCACAGAGCAGGCTGGTGGGTGGCATCTACTGTAGCCTTTCGTGGGAACTCTGTGGGAAGGTGTACCCTGGGGGCGTGGTCACCCATGCAGTGGTCACCGGTGCTGCTCCATTTAGGCAGAGGCTTAGTGGGATGGCAGAGGGATGTTTCCGAGGAGGAAGCGGAATGCAGTGAGGTCTGCTGGGGGCTGCCTGAGCAGGCGGGGCTCAGGGGTCAGGTTGTGGGAGGGAGCTGCTGATGCAGCAACTGGGCTTGACCTTCTTTCAGCCGACGAGACAGAGATCTCCTTTGACCCTGAGAACCTCATCACAGGCATCGAGGTGATCGACGAAGGCTGGTGGCGTGGCTATGGGCCAGACGGCCACTTTGGCATGTTCCCTGCCAACTACGTGGAGCTCATCGAGTGAGGCTGGGGGCCTGTCCTTCCCTTCCCTCTCAGACATGGCTTCCTTATTCTGGAAGAGGAGGCCTGAGAGTTAGGTTCAGCACTCTTTCAGGAATGGGGTCCCTAATGAGGACGGGGCCTCGGGGCTCCCTCTGGCTTGGGTGGCTCAGCCTGTCACTCCAAATGCAGCAATTACCTGGTGATTCCCAGACATGCTTCCTGCAGCCTCCTAGGCCCTCCCAGGCAGCCTGGCCCTTGACCCCAACAGGATATCGAGCCAAGCTCCACCTGTGGCCAGCCCCCCTGTGACCTTGAGTGTCTGCTGCCAAGCTGGGGACAGGGGTTCTGAGCAGGGGCATCTGGAGGCTCCAGGCTGCCTTCTACATTTGCCTTTTTTCTTTTTCTCATGCTTGTAAGGGGTGGCGGCTGTTTAGAATGACCCTTGGAAACAGTGAACTTAGAGAATTGTTTTAGCAGAGTTTGTGACAAAAGTCAGAGTGGATCATGACGGTTTTGGTAGCAGGGAAGTCGTCTTACTGGAGCCTGCTCGGTGCTCCCCGCTCCATTTCTCTGTCCCTCTGCCTGGGCTGTGGGAAGTGGGGACGGGGACAACCAAGCTCCCATCTCTGGGTATGTGAAAACAACAGACACAATGTGCTCTTCCATGTGGCTCACTCACTGCTGCCTGGGTGTGCACCTCAGTTGCCTCTGGCTTCAGGAAAAGTAACACAGAGTGGCCTTTGCCTGTTGTCTGCCCGCTATTTTCTGTCCCAGCCCATCTGTGTCTCTGAACAATCTGCGTTTGGACTAAGAATTGCCAGTTTGGTTCACACAGGCTCCCAGCTCTGAGCTGCCCTGCTGTAGCCTGAATGCCCCTATGTGGAAACAGACCCCTGCCTGGGTGTCTGCCTGCTCCGTGCCTAGGGCGTACACACGTGTGCGTGCACACGCACCCTCAGCCCTGTGCAGCTGAGGATGAGCTACCAGGAAGAGGCAGAAACGTTACGATGTGACTGGAGCTAGAGCCTGCCTTCGTTCCAGTTCCTCTGGTAGGGGGCCGAGGGCTGCCCTGCTACCTGCCTCAGGGAGCCTGTGCCCATGAGGGACAGTGTACGGGTGTGGAGCGAGGCGCCTGGCATCCACCGAGCCTCTGGGGAATTAGGGTCCCTCTTGTGCCTGGGAGGTGCTAGGTAGACGTGCTCAACTCCCAGCCTCACCTGCCAGCAGCCTGGGGTGAAGGCTGCACTGAGGCCTGTGCTGGCCCCAGGTGGTGGCTGAGCCCAACCCCTCCTCCCATCTTTCCTGCCCTCAGGCCTCTCACTTTTCTTACCAGGGCTTCCTGGTCTCTTTCCCATGGAGATGGCAGCCCCCCCACAGTCCCCCTCCCAGGCTATGGAAACCCCATGAGTCTGGAGTGTCGCTGGCTTTGAGACCCCCTGTGGGCTTGCCTGTCCCATCTAGGATGTGTGGCTCAAGGTGCCACCCCGGGGGCTACAGGGACAGCAGAGGAGCACCCATCCTTTGAAGGAAGCTGACAGAGAAGTGGTGTCCTGGCTGTGGTCCTTGCTCCCCACAGGGAGGGCTGGGTCTCTTGGCCTCTTCTAAGTGGCCCTAAGCACACTGATCTAGAGCATGGTTACCAAATGGCTCTGAAGCTTCAGGGTCACCCCAGGGGCTTGTCCAGAGTGCAGGTTTCTGGGGGGTTGCAGCCCTGGCTCAGCTGCCTGATGACTAGGGATGGGCACTGGACTCCTGCCCCCTGGTGACATGGGCTTGGGGGGATAGCTGTACCCCTAGTCCCTGGAGTCCCCACAGTTAATGGTGGGGGTGAGCAGGGCAGGCCCCAGAGGCCAGGCCTGTGGAGCCAGCCCGAGAGCCTGGCATGCCTGGCCACACTTGACTCCAGGCAGTGGGAGAGGTGCCTTTATTGCCGAAGCCCCCGCCTCACTTGGCCTTGCCCTGGGCAGCCACAGCCTCCATGGCCTTCCGCACAGTCTCCTCGTCACCCAGGAACTGCATGGGCTTGGTGGGCTTCAGTGCCTGGTCCAGCTCGTACACAATGGGGATCCCCGTGGGCAGGTTCAGCTCCATGATAGCCTGGTCCGACATCCCTGGACAGGAGGAACAGGCGTCCTTAGCCCCTTTGCCCCCAGCCTGTCCGTGCAGCAGGTGCTGTGACCTTTACGGGCTGCAGAGCCCATCCACCTGGCATCAGCCCTCCCAGCCCCGAGAGTAAAGCCACAGAAATGTACCAACTGGTCAAGGCAAAACTGAGTTGGGTCAAGAGCCTAAGAAATAGCCAGTGGTAAATCAAACGGAGACCGTCCCTGCCTGAATGGCTGTGACTTGAGGTCATGCCATCCCTGAACTCCTCAGTCCAGGGTGAACCCTGGCCAGACTGAAGTTGAGGGTTAGGAAAAACAGCCATTTGGTTTCCAGGGTGTCCTCAATTCTAGACCTCCTGAGCAGAGGAGTGAGGAACGCGGCTGGAGGAGGGACAAGGAGACAGGCCTGCCGAGGAGCTGGGGAGGCCATGCTGGGTCGAAACCCGACCCTGCCAGCCTCCTGCAGCCCCTGTGCTGGGAATAGCAGCTCGACCTTTGGTGTTCACGCCACCCCACCCCCTCTGTGCAGAAGGGCTTAGGAGGATATTCTCTGGGAAGTGAGGGACACTCTGAGTCCCAGAGAAATCCCATTGCATTCATCGTGGTGTATCCCCTTCCCCCAGCCCAGGCTGTGAGAGGCACATGGGGCTAGTGAAGCCCCCAGAAGGGAGAGGCGGCAGGGCCAGTGCCAGGTGTCTGTGGGTAGAGCTGGCAGACTTGGGGCTGGCTGGCTTCCCATCAGCCCTCGGGAGCAAGAGGTTTGGGGCACACCCTGCTCCTTCTTGCTGTTCCAGGATCCCAGCAAAGCTTGAAGGTCATTTAGATGCTAAACTTAGACTGCCCTGGTGTCTGAGGATCCTAGGGGGTGGAGGGACCAGGCGCTGTGGTGGGGCCTCCCCATGCTGTTGCCCCAGGCCCATTTCTCAGCCCTTGCTTTTCAGTGGGGGCATCTGGCCACTCTATAGCGCTGTACCCCTCTTTTGACTGGTCTTGCCTTTGCCTGGAGCGGCTGTGGCGAGGAGGATGGTGGGGTGTGTGCAGGGGTTCTAGCCCCACATCAAGAGGCATTACCAGGAGGAGCCAGGGAGCCCCTCCCACCCCAGCGGCTGAAGTGGTTTTTCCAGGATCCCACTGTAAACCAGGATTTGGGGGCAGATGCTTTGAGGTGGGGCCCCTCTTTTTCCTAGCTGGGTGTCCTTAGGCAAGATTCCACCCTCGGAACCAGCCCCACCTCTGACCACAGCGAGCTGCCTCCCAGAGGAGCCAGGACCAAGGGTGGGCCCGGTCAGTGCTGTGCAGACTTTTCACCCACAGCCTGCAGAAGGAAGCGTGTACGTGGTGTCCCACACAGAAATGAAGCAAAAGCTTCACAAAACTTTTTAAAATGGTTTCTCAACCCTCCCCCCATCAGTGGACAGTTTGAAAACCCCATATCAGGAAGGCTGCCTCGGCCAGGCGGTGGGAACTTCTGCTAAAATAAGAAGTCAGGGCTGTCAACCCTCCTGCGTCCTCCTGCACACCCCTTCCCCTACCAAGGGTGGGCCTCACCTTCCAAGTGCTTGACGATGCCCCGCAGGCTGTTCCCATGGGCCGCGATGAGCACTCTCTTGCCGGCCTTGATCTGCGGAGCAATCTCCTCATTCCAGAAGGGCAGGGCCCGGGCGATGGTGTCCTTGAGGCTCTCGCAGGTGGGCAGCTCCCCAGGCTTCAGCCCTGTGTACCGCCGTTCCTGGGGGACACAGGAAACTGCTGTTCCCTCCCCAGACACTGCTGGCCCCCCATCCCCGCAGCCTCCCAGAGGCCTTCCCTGTGGCAGCCCACCTTGCTGATGGAGTTGTAGTAGGGGTGCTTCTCATCCATGGGGGGCGGTGGGATGTCAAAGGAGCGCCTCCAGATCTTCACCTGCTCCTCCCCATGTTTGGCAGCTGTCTCTGCCTTGTTGAGGCCCGTGAGGCCCCCGTAGTGCCGCTCGTTGAGACGCCAGGTGCGTATCACGGGCAGCCACATCTGGTCTGTGCCGTCCAGGATGGCCCAGAGGGTGCGGATGGCCCGCTTCAGCACTGATGTGTAGCAGATGTCAAACTCCATCTTGGCGTCCTTGATGGCTTTGGCTCCCCGCTTGGCCTCCTCGGCCCCCTTCTCACTCAACTCTGCATCGAACCAGCCGCAGAAACGGTTTTCCTGGTTCCATGTGCTCTCGCCGTGCCGGACCATCACAAGGCGGTGGTGGGTGGCCATGGTGGCAGCAGGGACCACGGGGGCTCTGGACGGGGACAGCTACTCTCCGGTACCCCCAGCTTTATAACAGTCTCTCCCTAGCCCCCACCCCTGCCAACTGCCAATCAGCATTCCAGGCCTGACAGGCGCAGGTGGCCAGTAGAGCTGCTGGCGGACGGGGCTGCCAGCCAAGGAGCTGTACCTAAAATAGCCCCTGGCCTGGGTTCAGGTGGCACATCCATAAGCTGGATGGGGCTGCTGAGCAGGGCTGGGGAAGCCAGGGACAGCAGGAACGGGAGCAGGGGCTCTCCAGGGGCAGACTCCTTTAGGTCGCGACTCTCGGTGGCCGCATCAGCCCTTCCCTGCTCAGACAGGCACAAAAAATCACAACCCCTTTCTCCTGGTCATTCAACACGACTGGGGACAAGCCTGCATCTCACTAAGGAAACGAATGCATTAAGGGAAGCCAAGGGGTGTGTGACACATAGGCATGTGTAGGTCTGTGTTGTGTCCACACACATGTTGCATGCGTGCACATATGTATGTGTGCATGTATACACCACACACCTGTGCTGTGTGCACACGTGTACTTGTGTGTCTCTGCATTGTGTCTGTATTGTATCCACGTAAGTGCACGTGCATGCATGCATTGTCTGCAATGCATGTATGTTGTGTGTGCACATGCATACACGTGGGTTGCCAGGAGGGCCCCCCAGTGGTTTTGCTCTGCTCGACCTGGAGTGAAGGGCTGTGCATTGGTGGAGGCCTTCCTCAGACATCCTGACCCCCTCCCTGGCTCCCTGGCAGGCTCTGTCTGCTCCAGCCCTGCCCACAGGCTGGGCCCTGCAGGAGCCTGTGACTGGCAGCCAGGCTGGGACAGAGGAGCAGACCAAGGCTTTGGGGAGAAAGGTCTGGCCTCGCTGGAGAGGCTATCAGGCAGCAATGTGGGTAAGGCACTGGAGCTGAGCTGGGTTTCTGGGACATCCAAGAGGAAAGGGTCCCCTTTTCTTTGGGGTCCCTTCGTCAAGTTCTTGTCCACACCTGCCACAGATTCTCACCCTACCTGTTCTTGCCTAAGCCATGCTCATTCCTCCCAGCTGAAACCACCTTGACAAAAAGAAATCCAAGATTCAAGCCCCCGAGGGGCCCTCCCACCTTCTGGGGACAGGTCTAAGGAGCATCACAGGTACTGATTGTTAGGGACATGCTCGGCTTCGCAGGCATGCCTGAACATAGGCTGAAGGGGGCGGGGCAGGGTGGCATGGAGTCAAGTCTAGGCCAAGGACTTCTGCATTCAGGCTGGGGACAAGAGTCACTGGGGCACAGGTGGGAGGAGACGATGCGGAGTGGGGTCACAGCTGCGGCCCTCATGAGGGGGCCCTGGCCAGACCCCTGGGCATAGGTCCCGTCCAGGGCCTCCCACCTCCTCCCTCCCTACCCCAGTGGCCTCACCCTCACCTGTCATGCTTCTGATAACAGGAGAGGGCAGCAGAGGGTCTGGACACCACTCTGAGACCCGGACCTGAAAGTGCGAGACACCCTCAACACGTCTCCCTCCCATCCCTGCTGGCCCAGCTGGGGAGAGGCTCCCTGTTTGGGGCCCACGAAGCTGAGGCTCTGCACCCCAAGGCTGGCACGAGAGTCCCAGTGGGCAGAGTTGGGAGAATTTCCTGTGGGCTGGGGAGACCCCAAGGCTGGCAGATAGAACCCACCCCCCCTAGCAGTGCCACAGGCAGTTCTCACTGCTACAAATCTATACTTATTGAAGCCAGGTCTCCTGATCTACTTTTTGTCCTCTTGACCATACGAGCTGACTCACTGGCTCAACTAAACATGACTGAGGGCCAGATCCTGGGGCCCAGCAGGGGCCATACAGGAAGCCCATGTTCCAGAGGGGAGGGTCACACCTGCAGCAAAGCAAGCCCACTGCAGATAGCACCAGGTGCTAGGAAGGAAGGAAGGGACACAGCGGGCTGGGGACAGATGGCAGGGGAGAGAGCAGCAACTTTCGGGTGGGGGGATGTGAGGCCAGGGACTGTCCCTCTGAGGCGACATTTGAGTAGAAACAGCAGAATGCAAAGGACTCAGCTATGATGAGTCCTACAAGAAGAGCATTCCAGCAGAGGGCCAGCAAATACCAAAGCCCGGAAGCAGCAAAGGGCCTGTGGGCGGTGGCCATTAGGGGTGCATGACATAGAGGTGGGCTTTGTGTCCTGACAGTGGTCACTGGAGAGTTTGAAGCACGGTCATATTTTAAAAATCACTGGCAGCTGTGTAGAGGCAGGAGTAGAAGCCGAATGCCCCGGGGGAGGTGACAGCTTTGGGTCAGGTGAGAACAAGGCTGCTCAGCCTGGGCTGGGTACAGAAGGGGTGGCAGGGAGCCCCGAGACTGGGGAGATGCCAGCCTCACTGCCGACCCAGCGAGGAGTATTGAGAAGGCAGGGGGAGCCCAGGGAAGAGCTTGGGGCTGGGGAACTGAGCCCCAGCTTCTGAGCCTTGGCTCTGGTTTAGCTCTTTGCCTTTCTGGTGTGCAAGCGCTTTCCAGAATGGGGGGCACAGCAGTGGGAAAAGCAAGGCCCTGCCCTCGGGGCCTCCATGCAGAAAGGTGTGGCCCTATGGGCGGTGAGGAGGGCTGCTGAGTCAACAGGACAGTCTCTCCCACGGACCACCATCAGTCCTGGACAGACGCAGGGGCAGCCCAAAGGAGACCAGATTCAAAGTTCCATGGAACAGTGGGGCGGTCACCATTTTTTTCTTCCAATATTGCCCAGCCTGGACACAAAGGCAGCTTGAAACCTGAAGTGTACCCAGTGGGGACAAAAAGGGCTCCAGGAGAATGTGTGTCCAGGAAACAAGAAATGAAGTCCCTACGGATCAGAAAGCTGAAAGAATCCTCCTCACTTTTCCCTTTCTTCCCCACCTCAGCTCCTGGGCAATAACACAGAGGCGGCAGCAGTGACTGTGACGGCAGCATCTGCCAGGCAGGCACCTGAAACTTGAGAGGGAATCCCTACCCTCTCACTGGAGGAGCCATGGCCCCAAGAATATGGGACAACCACCTGCTGGGGCTCCTCTCCTGCCGTCCTGCACTGGGCCCCAGATGCAGCTGGAGGAAGTGTGCAGCAGGGCGGGGAAGAGAAAGCCTCGGATTTCTGGCTGGAGGTCTTAGAAGGCAGGCCCCAGGGAACTGTCAAGTGTCAGGGAGAGTAGAGAGGGAAATGGTTGACTGACCCAACAGAGTGACAGGTGAATTTGTGGGCTTGCTGCTGAGCTGTGCATGTGGTCCAGGTCCCAGACTGACCACAGGTCCCAGGCTGACCAGTGTAGACACAGGACTAATCTGACTAGTAGTGCAAATGCTTTAAACAATCGACATTCTATTTAGGATTTAAACAAGGTCCAAAGTCTCAATATAATATTCAAAATATCCAAGATATAATCCAAAATAACTCAGAGTATGAAAACCAGGAAAATCTCAACATGGAAGAAAAAACAATCAACAGATGCCCACACTGAGATGAATCACATACTGGAATGATCAGATACAGACTTTAAAGCAGCTATTTATAATCAGTCTTCAAAAAGTATTGAACATTCTTAAAATGAAGACAGAAATTATCAGGTAAGAAACAGAAGATATAAAGGGGAAGAAAATGGAAATTTTAGAACTGAAAAATAACCAAAATTTAAAATCCACTGGATGGGTGCAATAATAGAATGGAAATAACACAGGATAGAGTCAGTAAACTTGATGATAGTTTGGAAAAAGATAAAAACTTACAAATCAAGAAGCACAGTGAACCACACAAACGGGATAAATCAACCACAACAAAAATCCAACCCTGGAAACATCATAAACTTCTGAAGGCCAGGTGTAGTGCCTCACACCTGTAATCTTAGCACTTTGGGAGGTTGAGGCAGGAGGATCACTTGAGGCCAGGAGTTCAAGACTAGCTTGGGCAATAGCAAGACTTTGTCTCTACAAAAAAAAAAAAATTATTAGAACTAAAGACCTAGAAAAATTCTAAAATCAGCTAGAGAAAAATGATGCATTTCATGTAGAGGGACAACTGTTTGAAAGAGTATGGATAGCTCACCAGAAAACATGGAGGCCGGAGGAAGTAGAACAACATTTTTAAAGTGTTGAAATAATTGTGACCCAAGAATTCTATATCCAGCAAAAATACTCTTTAGGAATGAAGGTAAAATAAAGACATTCTCAAATGAAGGCAAACTAAGAGAATCATAACCAAAGCATCTAATCTAAAAGAAATCTTAAGGCAAGTTCTTCAAACAGATGAGAAATGATACCAGAGGGAAACTCAAAACATTGGGAATTCAGGAAGAACATAAATGGTAAAAATCTACATAAATATGAGACTATTCTTCACTTCCTTAAGATATATATATAATGGCTGAAATAAAAGGTATGACATTGATGGAGGCTGCAATGTATGTAGATGTAATACAACTATAACATGAGGGGAGAAGGGAAAAGGGACCTATGTGGTGAGGTTTTACCACATTACAGTGGTAAGACATTAATTCTAAATTCACTGTAAAAGTATGTATATCATAATCCCTAGAACAGCCACATATGTGCATATTTTAAGAATTTTAATTATTATTTTTACTTTTTTTAGAGACAGGGTCTTGCCCAGGCTGGAGTACAGCAGCACAATCATAGCTTACTGTAACCTTCAACTCCTGGGCTCAAGTGATCCTTCTGCCTCAGGCTCCTAAGTAGCTGGGGACTAATTTTTAAAATTTTCTTTGTAGAGACCAGGTCTCACTATGTTGCCCAAGCTGGTCTTGAACTCTTGGCCTCAAGTGATCCTCCCACCTCAGCCTCCCAAAATGCTGGGATTATAGGCATGAGCCACTGTGCCTGGCCTGTGTGTGTGTGTGTGTATAGAGAGGGAGAGGGAGAGAGAGGATTAAAAAAAAAAAAAAAAGGAAGAAATAGAAAACAATACAATGGTATATCTAAACCCAAGCATTTCAATAGTTGCATTAAAAGTAAATGGCCTATAATACCAATTAAAAGACAGATTATCAGTTTAGATTTAAAAAAATAACCTAATTCTATGCTGTTTCCAAGAAACTCATGTTAAATATAATGGGATATACACAGGTTAAAGTAGAAGGCAAAAACACATTCTACAAGGGTAGTATGACCCTGATACCAAACCCAGACAAAGAAACCACAAGAAAACTACAGACCAATAATGAAAAAATTCAGAGTCCAGGGTGAAAAAAACCTCATACTATGGTTAACTGATTTTCAACAAGGATGCCAAAAGCATCCTTGGTATGTTTAACAAATGGTACTGGGACAACTGGATTTCCACAGACAAAACAATGAAGTTGGACCCCGTACCTCACATCTATATAAATAAGATGAACTCATTTTTTAAAAATTGGCCAGGTGTGGTGCCTCACACCTGTAATCCTAGCACTCTGGGAGGCTGAGGTGGGAAGATCCCTTGAGGTCAGGAGTTTGAGGTTGCAAGGAGTTATGATCCCACAGCACTCTAGCTGGGGCAACAACGTGAGACTATGTCTCAAACAAACCAACCAACCTCAAAATGAATCAATATCTAAATGTAAGAACAAAAACTATAAACTTAGAAGAAAACTCAGGGGTAAACTAAGGCAACGGTTTCTTAAATATGACATAAAAAGCATAAGCAACCAAAGAAAACAACAGATACATTGGACTTCATCAAAATTAAGAGTTTTTAAGCTTAAAAAGACACCATTAAGAAAATAAACAGGATGTGAGGGCAATATGGCTGTGGTATCTGTCACCCTAGGGTTGATATGGCTGATCTGGCTGGCTAGGTGGGTGTCCCCTTCCTCCCTTACTGCTCCATGTGCTTCCCTCCTGAAGCTGCACGCTTGGGTCAAAGAGGATGACCCTCCCTGATAGAGGAGAACTGTTCTTCACTTAAGGGTATATGAGTAGCTGTGTTCCCCTGCCAAAACCTCTGAACAAGCTCTCAAGAAAGTAAAGAAACAACTCACAGAATGGGGAAAAAAATTTGCAAATTATTTATCTGACTGTCTAGAATCAAGAATATATAAAGAAATCTTACAACTCAACAATGAAAAGGCAAATAACCCAGTTGAGAAATGGGCAAAGGACATGAATAGACAATTCTCCTAAGAAGAAATGGCCATAAGAAAATGAAAAAATGCTCAACATTACTAGTCATGAAGGAAATGCAAATCAAAACCATAATGAGATATCACTTTACATCTGCTAGGATTGCTGTAACTAATGACAGACAATAACAAGTACTGGTGAGGATGTGAAGAAACTGGAAGCTTCATACATTGCTGGTGGGAATTACAAAATGATGCAGCTGCTTTGCAAAAGTCTGGCAGTTCCTCAAAAAGTTAAACACAGAGTTACCATATGACCTGTCAGTTCTACTCCCAAAAGAAATTAAAACATATGTCCACACAAAAACTTGTGCAGAAATGTTCATAGCAGCATTATTCATGATAGCCCCAAAGTGAAAGCAACCCGAATGTCCATCAACTGATGAATGGATAAATAAAATGTGGTACATCCATATGACAGAACATTCAGGCATAAAAAGGAATGAAGTACTAACTCATTCTACAACATGATGAACCTTTGAAAATGTTATGCTAAGTGAAAGCAGCCAGACACAAAAGAGCACACACTGTATAATACTCTCTATGGAATGCCCAGAATGGGGAAATCTATAGTGAAAGAAAGTAGATTAGTGGTTGCCTACGGCTGGGTGTGAGGGGATAGTTTAGGGAGGTTGGGGGATGACAGCTAATGGGTACAGGGATTCTTTTGGGAGGTAATGGAAAATTCTAAAATTGATTGTGATGATGGTTGCACAACTGTAAATATATGAAAAATCATTGAATTGTAGACTTTAAATGGGTGAATAATATAGTATGTGAATTATATCTCAAGCTGTTAAAAAAAAAATAGTAAAAGGGCCGGGTGTGGTGGCTCATGCCTGTAATCCCAGCACTTTGGGAGGCCAAGGTGGGATGATCGCTTGAGGCCACGAGTTAGAGGTTACAGTGAGCTATGATCATGCCACTGTACTCCAGCCTGGGTGACAGAGACCTTGTCTCTTAAAAAAAAAAAAAGAAAATAGTAAAAGGTAAGGACATATGTAGATTAGAAGGAAAACAATACCATTCTAACAATGATAAAAACAAACCTAGAATGGCTATATTAATATTAGACAAAGCTGACTTCAGTGGAAGAAACATTATCAGGGCCTGGTACAGTGGCTCATGCCTAGAATCCCAACTACTTTGGGGGCTGATATGGGAGGATCACTTGAGCCTGGGAGTTCCAGGCTGCAGTGAGCTATGATGGATGGCGCAACTGCACTTCAGTCTGGGTGACAGAGTGAAACTCCAACTCTAAAAAAATAAAAATTAAAAAAAAAAAATTGTTGGAAATAAAGGGGCATCATATAATAATGATACTAAGACACAGCAATCCTACTACAATAGAGCTTCAAAATACGTGAAGCACAAACCGATATAAGTAAAAGGAGAAATGAGTAAATCCCCAATTAGAGTTTGAGACTTTGAGACTCCTCTCTTGGTAACCTACCTCTTTCTTGGTAGCCAGAAAATAAATAAGGATATAGAAGAACTGAACAACAAGGTCAACCAACGGTATCTAACTGGCATTTATAAAACACTCCACTCAACGACAAGAGAATAGACATTCTTCTCAAGTACACACTGAACATTCACCGAGATGGACAATATCCTGGATCTAAATGAGACCTCACCAAATTGAAAAGACTTAAAATCATACAAAATACGCTTTCTGACCATGAAGGAATTAAAACTAGAAATCATTATTAGCAATATGAACAAGAACACTTGGAAATTAAACCCTCTTCTAAATAATCCATAGGTCAAAGAGGAAGTCTCAAGGGGAATTAGAAAATATTTTGAACTGAACAAAAATGAGACTGAGGGGAGCCAAGTGCAGCAGCTGTAAGCCAGTGAGGCAGAGCTGTGACGTTTCGGACAGAGGGCCTCAGGCTGAAGCTGGACCCGGAGGAGATGAAATAGAAAATTCACGAAAAGCACTACATATGGACATGGTCTCCTCCATATAGAATCTCCTCATCTATGTGGCCCTGCTACAAGTCGCTCCTTGCATCTTAAAGAAACTAGACAGCATAGCAAGATGTGGCCTCACCTGAGAACGCATGGTATGAAGAACCTGGTTACAGTTTCTACTCCTAGCTGCGAACGGATAGGCCCAGAAAGGTGTGAGAGGCTTTACTGAATTGACATAAAAATTCTTGTTAAGAACAAGTTTGGCTCTGATAACTGACCTTCATAGCTAAAATATAAAACTACTTGGGAAGTATGAAATGACAAATGACATCTTATAGTCATGGTGTGCCTTCATGCCTGTGATATTCGGCCTCCGTGAATATTGGTATAATTGTAAATAACGTCAAACTCTATTTTCTAGCAAATATTAATTCTAAGGGAATTATGTCCAAAAAAATGAAACTACAATATCAAAATTGTGAGAGGCAGCTAAAGCAGTGTCTGAAGGAAATTTAGAGCACTATATGCTTACACTAGAAAAGAAGAACAGGTCTCAAATCAACAAGCTAAGCTTTCACTGCAAGCAGAAGAATGGGAGTAACAACAATAACAGCAGAAATCAATAAAATTAACACCAAAGAGGGGGAAAAAAATCAATGGAAAAAAAAGGTGGTACTTTAAACTCAGGACCTTCAGATTATGAGACTGACATGTTGCTGGCTATGCCACACTAGGTAGAGTGCAGTGGCGTCATCATAGCTCACAGCAACCTCAAACTCCTGAGCTCAAGCAATCCTCCTGCCTCAGCCTCCCGAGTAGCTGGGAATACAGGCGTGCACCACTACACCCAGTTAATTTTTGTATTTTTAGTAGAGATGGGGTCTCACTCTTGCTCAGGCTGATCTCAAACTGAGCTCAAGTGATCCTCCTGCCTCAGCCTCCCAGAGTGCTAGGATTATAGGCGTGAGCCACCATGTCCAGCCTAACCCTAGGTTCTTTGAAAAGATCAGTATAATTCTTAATCCTCAGCCAGCTGCACCCAGGCCAGAAAGTGTTTGAAGTCAGCAATAACCTGATACCAAAACCAGAGGCAGTACTAGAAAACTACAGACCAATATCCTTCATGAACACAGACACAAAAATCCTGAACAAAATACTAGCAAATCAATCCCACAACATACAAAGAGAATAATATACCAACACCAAGTGGTATTTATCCCAAGCATTCAAAACTGGTTCAATATTCTAAAATCAACCAGTGTTAACAGGCTAAAGAAGAAAATTCATATAATCATATCACTTGATGCAGACATAGCATCTAACAAAATTCAATACCCGTTCATTACAAAAACTTTCAGAAAACTATGAATAAAAGGGAACTTCCTTGACCTGATAAAAGTCATCTACAAAATACCTACCGTCTAACATCATATGTAATGGTAAAACTTTGACTCCTTTCTACCTAAGATCAGGAACAAAGCAAAGATGTCCACTCTTACTACTCCTATGCAACACTGTAGTGGAAGTCCTAGCCAGTGCAATAATGCCAGAAAAAGAAATAAAAGGCATCAAGATTGGAAAGGGAGAAATAAAATAGTTTTGTAAACAATCCCATGGAATGTACCAAAAATCTCTAAAAGTGTTGCAAGGTTTTGGGATACAAGATCAACAAATGAAAATTAATTGTATTTCTATGTGCTAGCAGTGAACAACTGGAAAATGAAAGAAAAAAATTTATAATAGCTCCAAAAAAATAAAATACTAAGATATAAATCTAACAAAACATGTGCCAGGTCTGTATGTTGAAAAACTATCAAACACTGATGAAAGAAAAAAAAAAGAAAACAAAAATATATGGAGAGACATACTGTGTTCATGAACTGAAAGACTGAAAATATATAAATAGTTAAGATGTTTGCCCAAATTGTTCTATAGATTTAGTGTCAATTCCAATCAAAATCCCAAAAGATTATTTTATAGGTACAAACAGGCTGATTCTAAAATTTATATGGAAAGTCAAAGAAAATAGCCAAAACAATTTGAAAAAGAACGAAGTTGGAGGAGTCACACAACCTGATATTAAGCATTATTCTAAAATTCAAGTGAACAGAGTTAATACAGTATTTGTGAAGGGACAGACCCAGAATTAAATGGAACAGAATAGAGTCCATAAATAGAACTACATAAATATAGTCAACTGATTTTTACAAAAGTTCAAAGGCAATTCAATAAAGAAAGGACAGTGTTTTTGAACCAGGATTAGAAAACAAACAAACAAACAAAAAAAAGGACAGTGTTTTCAACAAATGGTGCTAGAACAATTGGACGTCCATATACAAAACACCTAAACCTCACACGTTAAACAAAAATTAACTCAAATCATGTATCTAAATGCAAACTATAAAACTATAGAAGAAAACAGAGAAAAATCACTGTAACTCAGGGTCATTTGGGGTCAGAGATATGACCCCAAAAGCATGCGAAAAAAACTGGTAAACTAAATAAATTGGTAAACTGGTGAACTGGACTTCATCGAAATTAAACATTGTATATTACTCTGAAATATACAGTGATAGAAGAATGAAAAGAGAGTCTACACACTGGGAAAAAACATTTACCAATATCAGGTAATACATATATAATACTTAAATATATATTTACCAATATATAACTGGCACATAAAGAACTCTCAAAATTTAACAGTTAAGAAAACCAAAAATTTTTTTAAATGAGCAAAAAACTTGAACAGGTGCTTCACCAGAGAAGATATACAGGTGGCAAATAAGCCCATGAAAAGATGCTTGACGTTGTCGGACATTAGGAAAATGCAAATTAAAACTATAGTTAGCTACTGCTACATACCTACTACAACAGCTAAAATAAGCAAATACTGAAAACACCAAGTGCTGACAAGGACACAGAGCCGCTGGCTACTGCGAAATGTTTAACTTACAGTGGCTCACGGTGCCACTGGACTGCAAAATGACAGAGGCACTCTGGATGATTTGGCTCTTTCTTATAAACTTAAAACATATACTTACCATATTATCCAATAAATAATCCTATGTCTTGCTATTTACCCAAGAGAAACAAATCAAATCCCTTTTACACAAAACCCTGTACCTGCACATCTACAGTAGCTCTGTTCATAATCACCAAACCCTGGAAACATCCCCAATGTTCAACAGCTGAACGGATAAACCATGGAATCCCCAGGCACGGAAACTATGCAGCAGCAAAGAGGGGCACACTAGCCATACACATAACAACCCACTAGATCTCAAAGGCATCACGCTGGGGGACAGAGGTCAGTCAAAAGGTTATGTATAGTTTGGTTCCATTTATGACGTTTTGGAGAAAGCAAACCATAGAGACAGAGAACCAGAGAGGGGGCGAGGGGTGGGGAAGCATGTGACCTCATGCTGGGACAGCACCAGGGAGGATTCTGGGGTTGGACCTAGTGTGTCCTAATGGGAATGGATGCGAATGGATGAGTCTACACGTGTGAAAATTCATCAAACTGCACCCCAAAAGAATCTGTTTTACATGTTCATTTTAAACATATGTTTTAATGTGGTAAGTGGTATGGGAGTCCTCCCCTGTCAAAGTGACTGCTGAGTCGAGGCCTGGAGTAGAAAGCACACCGCGGATGGATGGTGGGGCAAAAGAGGCCTGAGGCCGGAGTGAGCTGAGGGGCGGGGGGGATGTGAGGAACGCAGAGCAGAGGGTACCATGTGTACAGCCCACCTCACTGCTTCGGCCTCAGCGAGGAGGGGAGTCGGCCACTCGGGGCCGGCGGCCCACCAAGAAGGAAAGCAGCGAGAGAGGCGCAGCTGGGGCCACCAGGGCTGGAGAGAAGGGAGCAGGGGCTGGCAGGGGCGGGAAGAAATACCAGAGCCCTGGGGGCCACAGGAGGAATTTGGGTTTGGAACCACCCTAGGGGAGGGCTCTGAGCAAGGAGTGGCAGGATGACCTATTTTTAAAAATCTGCGCTGATGACAGGCCCTAAAGGCAGAAACAGAAAGCCCGGCTGTGGGCTGCAGAGCTGAACCGGGCGCTGGAAGCTCTCTTCCTCACACTCCCTCCCCGGCCTTCTCCCTCTCTAGATGCCCACGGCACACCCTAAGCAACCCATGGCAAGAGCTGTAGCCTCCACCTCACAGCTCAAACGCAGGGCAGGGACATGGGGTTGTCTTCCAGGCACTCCTGAGCAGGGTGCCCTGCAGGGGTCACAGTAACTGCGACTGACTGATCAAACGCTATGCACCAGGCAGAGCACTTGGCATTTGCGACCACAGGCTCTGCCACAAGTCCATGCAGTGGGCACTGCTCAGACCTCTGTCCAGGGCAGGAACCTGAGCCATGGGGAGGCTGAGGGCTGACCCAGGGTCACACAGCGACGAGGCCAGCATGGAGGCTCCCACCTCGCAGGCGCCCCATAGCTGGTGGGGGCTGACAGCTCAGACACAGCTGGCTTCCAGCAGAGCCAGGCCCCTGCAGGTGGGGTTCCTCCACCTGGGAGGGTGAAGACAGTGGGCAGCGGCACATCTTCTGCCTGGGGACATTCAGTGGCCAAGTGAAGGGTAGCCCTTCATTTCCTAAGAATGGAAGTGGGGGCCACAGGCACGTTCAGGCGTTTCTCTGCTCTGGGGGAAGGTACTCGAGGCCCAGGTGTCTGAAGATGTCTTCCTCTGAAGCCACGTGGAAAAATGTCTTCTGCAACAGGAACAGGGGCTTCAGGGGCCAGGGAGCCATGCCCAGGGCCACCGCCACAGCAGCGTGCAGGAGCCCAGCCAGGGCTGCTCCCCTGGAGGAGGCTGGAAGGGAGGCAGAGCCAGGCCCGAGGTGGGGTGTGCTCTCGAGGGCCAGGATCTGGGTGTGGACACCCAGATTTGGGTCCTGTGGGTTCTAGGCTGTAGAGGTCTGGGGCCATTTCAGATTGTGGGCCGGGAGCAGGCCGTGGGGGCTGTTTCCTGCCCTTAGTCCCCAGCAACATACCTGCTCTGGGTCATACAGCCCGTGGCTGTTCAGCCATAGCCCCTTCTCCTTCCGGCTGAAGCGACGCAGCTCCCGCTGGAAAAGCTAGGGGGAAGGGACAGCCTCAGCAGGGCTGGCCCAGCGCTCAGCCCTGGGTGGCCCAGCGGCTCCCTCCCTACCTTGGAGCCAGTCCAGCCAAGCAGAGCAAAAGGGAACTGGCTGATGGGAGCCACCACCAAGTCCACCCTCACGGCCTTCCACGCTGGGCAGGGCCTTGGGGCCTCCCCGACCGAAGCCCCTGGGGGCTGTGGCAGGCGGAAAATGCAGAAACTCCTCTCGAAGGCATCCATGGTGTGGCTTTGCTGGGCAGGGTCCCCATAGTGGCTGTGCTGGTACTGCTGATACAGGACAAGGCCCTGTGGGAAGAGGCAGGTGTGGCCAGGACTGCCACGGGGTGCAGGGAGAGCCAGAGGCCGGGTGGCTGCAGCGCCAGGCAGCAGTCCCCCTCGGGAAGGAGAGCGGGGAGGCTCTCACCTGGTCCTGCAGGTAGCGCATCGCCGTGGGCAGCAGCCCCGCCTCCTGGCCCTCCTCAGGGTGGGTAATAAGGAAGTCCACGTCGTGGCCCTGCAACTTCCCCCTGAGGGGGCCAGTTTGACTCCCTGGCCCCGACACAAGGACAGGGCCCTCCCTCCAACCTCAGGCCATTCCTTCTGGTGAGTGGAAAGGCCTGCCTCAGTGTCCCCACGTCAGGTCCCTTCACTGGGGAGCGGTCTGGAGAAGAGCCTGAAGGGCACAACGGGTCCCCTTACCTCCGGAAGCCGCCAGTCAGCGTGACAGTAGCCCCGGGCAGGGCCTGCTCTACGGCCGCCTCCACCAGCTGCTGCAGGGCCTCTACGTCGGGCCGCAGGACGGGGGTGCTCAGGTCCCGGTGGTGCTGGAGCCCTGTGGGCAGCACCGGCTCTCCTGACTCACCCAGCCTGGCCTCCGCCCCGAGGCCCTGTGGCTGCTGGACCGGGAGAGGCTTCTGGGGAGGGTGAGCCTGGGGCAGGGAGCAGAATGAGATCCCGATGTAAGCACGACGCTCTCCCCTTTCCCCTTTTAAATATTAAATTTTACTGAGGTAACTATGGATTCACACGCAATTGAAAGAGTACCAGAGAGATCCCACGTGCCTTTCACCCAGCTCCCCCAAAACGTAGCATCTTGCCAAACTGTAGTCTGACCAAATATAAGGATACTGATGTTGACCCAGTCACAACACAGACTATCCCTTTCGCTGCCTCAAGTTTTCCCATTCATAAAACGGGACTAGGAGGTGGTAAAAAGATGTGAAGGAAATGGCTCTGCCAAGTAGGAACTGCTCGCTCTGGCCTACTTCTGTCCCCTCGCCTGTCAAAGAGGCATCATTCTACCTTCCACACACAGTTAAGAAGAGGTTTGTTTGTTTTGAGACAGGGTGTCACTCTGTGGCCCAGGCTAGTGTAGTGGCATTATCGTAACTCATAGCAGCCTCGAACTCCTGGGGCTCAAGTGATTTTCCTGTCTCAGCCTCATGAGTAGCTGGGACTACAGGCATGTGCCACCATGCCTCGCTAATTGTTCTTATTTTTTGTAGAGATGGGGTCTCACTATGTTGCCCAGGCTGGTCTCAAACTCCAAGCCTCAAGCAATCCTTTTGCCTTGGCCTCACAAAAGTGCTGGGGTTATAGGTGTGAGCCACTGCGTCCAGTCAAAAAGAGGTTTAAATGTGAGGAACAGCAGCACCTGGCACAGGGTGAGCTCTCAGTAGCATGCTGGCCATTCCTGTCCACCTTTGTCGTGGGGAGAGGCAACCGAATGGAACCAGCTCTGCAGGTCTCACTTCCTGTCAACTGTACCAGGCAGCGGCCCCAGGGAAGATGTGCGAAGAGGCAGTGACCTGGCTGTGCCTGCTGGGCTGTGGGGGCTCCTTCAGCAGAGCCCTCAACCTAGGAGGGGTCACAGAATATGGCTGGGGTGACCAGGCAGGCCACGTGAAGAGAACACCTGCTGAACACCTGCCACTCGCCAGCTCTCACGGAGGAGCTTACAAATTCCATGCTGTCATTTCTTCCCCCTTTTACAGAGAACATAACAGACTCACAGAGGTTAAGTTTCAGGCTATGGTCACCTACCTGGTAAATGGCAGACAGGACTCAAACCTGAGCCTAACAACTCTAAAGTTGACGATCTTTCCACTACAAGGTGCCACCTCCCCCTGCAGGCCTCCGAGCACCAGGCACCACACTGGGAAGGTGTGCCCGAGGCTCAGACTGTCCCTGTCCCCTGGTCAAAGTCTAACCAGGAGGCAATGACATGAGCCCCAGGAATGTTATGGCAGTTGCTATGACCATCGCCATTCATTGAGAAAGGGCTGCAATAGATCCTGACTCCTCTGAGTGGAGACCCCAGGAAGGCCACCAAACAAAGCTGCCCTATCTGCCACCAACCCCTGTGTACCACCCCACAGCCAGCTCTCTAGGGAACGGGCACATCCTGTGTGTCAGTGCTGAGGGCTTTCAGGTCCAGGTTGCTTTGGGAAATCCAGGGCCTGGCCTCTCTGGAGGGCTCACCTGCTTTTTGCTGTTGGGTCAGTCTCTGGGGCTGCTCTCGAAGGTCATCCAGGGTTCGCAGCCCTTCCTGGTACCACCGGTCAGCAGTTCTCACACCGACTCCAAAGATCTGAGTGAAGAGCTGTACGGAGGAAGCGCGGCATGGTCGAGGCGGAGCTCTCAGAGCGACACAGATGAGCAGCTCTGGGAGGGTGTGTCTTGGGCTGTGCCATCGCAGCGTAGCTTCAAGGAATCACCAGCGCCTGGCAGGCACCATCCCCACTTGCAACCCACCCAAGGCCACAGCGCGAGGATTCAAACTTGGGGCCTGGCTTGCCCTGCCCACCCTCTCAGGCAGTGAGCCCACATACATCCTGGCAGCAGCCCTAGACACAGCAAGGCAGGGGCTGGACTTGGGGCTCTGCTGCCCACTTGCCAGAAGACCCCAGAGAGCTGCCTCCCCACTCCTCTATAAAAGGTCTCTCCCCAGAACTTGCACAGCTCTAGCCCGTGATGCCAACATAACCAAAGCAGTCATCCCGACAAATCAGCACGAGGGGTCCTTAAATCACTGGAAAAACCATGCTGCTCCCACCTAACAGCAGCTGCAGCTTGTTTCTGTGGTTCTTCTCCTTAACAAACAGCAAAAACAGTGAGGAGTTACCAAACGAGAGGGCGGTGTGGAGAGGCTGGCCGGAGCCGCCACACGGCTCCCTGCACAGCCCTGCCACAAGCATGTCACTTGCCCTCCTAGGTCAGCCACTTACAGTCCCTCCCCAGGAATTTTGGAACTGAGGCTGAGGTCAGGCCCGCCAGTGGTGGAGGCTGTAATTCCGGGGCACCTTCTGTGGCCATGTCTGTAACCAGAGGAGGAAGCTGGTGTGAGTGACGGTGAAGCCACTGTAGGGAGGAGAAAAAGCGGCCTGGCGACACTCAGATCGGAGCCCAGGCCTCCAACAGACTGGCTGCAGCCCTGCCCTGTTGGGGCTTTGCTGGCCCAGCCTTTCCTTGATTCTCTGAACCGAGTATGAGGTGGGTCACTGTCACTCCTAACCAACAGAATCCTGACTAAAAAATGAGGAGATTAATCCGATTATATTGTTAATAAAAACAAACTTCTAATTAGTTACACAATCTTTTGTCAGCCTGGATGTCTTCTGGGACTTTGGGTGTGAGGAGGAGGCAGGGCAGGCGCGAGGAGGGAGAAGGTTCCCACGCCTCTCAGCACTTCCCCCTCCTCCACAGGAAACCCTCCCTGGGGCTGGAGCTGATGGGAAACCAATCACTAACCCCCTCAACTTCGGGGGTGTGTCATCCCAGTCCCAGACTCACTGTGGTGGTCCTGCTCATCTAGCCCCTGACCCCACCAGTGCCCTCTGCCCTGTTCTCTGCCGGTTTTTTTCCTTCTTGAGACAAGGTCTTGCTCTGTCACCCAGGCTGGAGTGCAGTGGTGCTCAAAGCTCACTGGAGCCTCAGACTCCTGAGCCCAAGTGATCCTCCTGCTTTGGCCTCCCAAAGCCCTGGAAGTAAAGGCATGAGCCGCTGCGCCCAGCCATTGTCTTGCCTATTTGAGCCCATCCTTCACACATGACTGGAGCCCCCCTCTTTGAAGCCCCGTCAATTCTGACAACATTCTGTGACCTCCCACCGCACCAACAGCCCCACCCTCCCAGGAAGCCACACTTCACTGACACTCATCCAAATGGCCACCACTGCGACGATCTCTAGCTACCAAACCACATGGCAGGTGGGTGTCAGAGCAGGCACAACCTAGGCATCCAAAAGAGCTTGAGATGGTGTTTCCCTATAAGATTAGGAGCGAGTAGGAACAAAGGGAAAGTGCACCATGGAGACAGGCAGAATGACGACACCAAGACACGAACACGCAAGATCCTGCAGCCACCCTCGCAAGGGCGTGAAGCCCCTCGCACTCCCTGGCACCAAAGAAGAGGTTACATTTTGTTAATTGTGCTCTGTTTAAGATGTCACAGCATATAATACACTTGAGACTATTCCATCAAAAATAGTCAAATAAAAAAAATGACAGTGCTGAGTGATCTACAAAATTCCATGCTCAAAACAAGTTTCTCCCTCGCCTGTCTCCACTTGGCTGCCTTGTGGATATCAGGTGTCAGCTTAACTGCTGCTTCCTTGGTGAGACCTTCCCTGACCCCTGCGCTGGGTCAGCCACCCCCACATGCCCCCTATATGTGAACCGGGACCCCCACTGGGGTCCCAGCCCTGCCCCGCGCACCTTCATGGTCTGGTACCTCTCTGAACGCTGGACTCTCTCCACCTCCTCACACACTCCGTGCTCCAGCAGCTCCTGCAGGAGGGAACAAAGCAGAACTCTAAGCCTGACGGTGTGGAGAGAAAGAGGTGCAGGGAGCGAGGATCGGGGCTGGGGGCTCAAAGACCGGGGCAATCCCCCAACACCCTGCAGAGAGATATTTGTGGGGTCAGGATCTGATGGGACTTGGAAATGAAGACTGTGCCCAGGGGGTGACCAAAGCTGCTGCCACACAGCTGGGAGGTAAGGGCTCCAGCCTCAATGCCCCTCGGGCCCTAGAGTTACAACACCTGAGGCCCCAGGTAACACGGATCATCTGTCAGAGGAATAACAGGTTCCAAGATGTAGCAACATTTGATTTTCAAAATGTGTGTGAATTCAGTATGACTTCATTCCAAAGCATCTTGTGTCACTATGTATTCTCTCGATGAAAGTGCACAAAAGGACAACTCAACATGTTGGGTCCTCAAAAAGGGATGCTCATGCTCAGGGTGCTCTCTTCTACTGTCCTGGGCAGTTTGGGACAATGACAACAATGCCAGCCCCAGCTCTGCCAGGACCCCTGAAGCACCCTTCATTGAATCCTCCACCCACCTGAGGCAGGCAGATGTTTTACACAGGAAGAGTCTGAGTGCAGAGGGTGGCCTGCTGAGGCCCTGGAGCAGCAGCTACACCACGGCTGTGTGACCCCACAGCGCCCTCTGCTGTCCCCCCCAGGCCCCTTTACCCCACCCACTCGCCCAGCTCAGGGTGGCCAGCACCTACCTGCACAACCCTGAAGGAATGTTCTCCAAAGTGGGGCAGGCCCCGCAGCTGGCTCAGGGCCATGACAGGTCTGGGAAGGGCCCTGAGCACCGAGGCCGCCCTGTGGAAGGTGAGGCAGCGGCCCTCGCTGCTTTCGAAGCCTGCCGCCTCTGCCAGCATCTCCAGAGCTTCCTGCAGGGAGGGGCCCTTGCTAAGGGGCAGGGTGGGCAGGGCGCCCCCCTCCAACCTGCCAGCTACCACCCATCTGTACCCGCATCCCCGACCCCCACGCCGGCCCCAGGCTCACAGAAGTGGCTCACCGTGAGGCTGATGTTATGGTGTGTGAGGGGTGTGGGGCGCTGGCAGGCATAGGCCGGCATCCATGCTGGGCTTGGGGGCCCCTTTCTGGATTCCACCACCTGGGGATGGGCAATGTACAGGCCATGATGAGGCTATAAGGCCGAGAGGAGAGCCAGGCCATACCCGGAGGCTTGTCTTTCCTGGGGCACTCAACTCAGGTCCTCTGGGGATCACAGGACAGAGGTGGGAAACAGAACTCTCAGAGGCGTGGGGCAGAGGGAGGTGCTGCCCTGCAGGGCAGGTAAGGACGGGCTCCTCAGGCCAGAGTAGAGCAGTGACATCTGAGAGCCCTGGTGGGGCACTTCGGCCGCTGCACATGCTGCATGTGCTCCATCTCCCCAAATCCTCAAAACCAAGTGGGCTGGGGACACTGAGGCCTCAGAGGCCAGGGAGCTTGCCCCACGTCCCACGGCTCAGAGGCAGATCCAGGATTCAAACACAGGCAGCCTGGGCCCTGAGCCCACACCTGTCACGGGCTATGAACCTCACAGCATCCTGACGGGCTCTTGATGACCCACAGGTCATCCCACTTGGGGTTGCAGTGTCACCTACTTAGTGAGGAAGAAAGGCCTGAAGAAGCTTATAAGTGGATGCCAAGAAAATTTGTGCCAGTGATAAGAACAGAATCTGTGATGGCCTTGCCCCCCAGACCCTGCTACGGTCCCTCTACTGGCTTCTCAGGGCCCACTGGTAGTCTGGACAGAGCCCTCACTGCCTACCTCGTCCGAAGAGCACTGAGGCACTGCTGCCATGTTACCTGTTGCGGGGGCTTTCTCTGTGGCCCCAACTCTAATCCTCCACCAGGCTCACCTCTAGGCGGTGCCGGCACTCCACGGGTACAGGCTGCCCAGCCGCCAGGCTCTCTGTGAACCAGCTTATGTCCAGCAGAGCTGCAGGGGTGCATCCTGGGGGTGCAGCCGCTGCCCTGCGCTCCTGCCAGCAGACAGCCTCCTGCACTGAGGTCTGCTCCATCACGATATGTGTCACCTCGGAGCTGGAGAGAGGGGTGGGGAGGGGAGTGAGGCCCAGAACCCTTTCTGTTTGGCTCCGTACCTCCAAGCCTTTGCTCCTGGTGTCCCCTCTGCATGGTGAGTGCCCATTCATCCTGCAAATGTCACCTCCTCCAGAAAGCCTTCCCAGCCCCTTCTCCTGGTGGAGAAGCACCTCTACCATGCCAGTGTCCTCGGAATTGTAGTTCTTTACTTTAGCTATGCTCACAAGCCCATCCTGATTTTCTGTTGTCTATCTCCCTCTCCACCTGAGGCAAAGGAGTTCCTTCACAGCCGGGACCACGTGTTCTTCATCTAAGTGTTGGGGTTTAAGCACAGATGCTGGAGCCTGACTGCTTAGGTCCGAACCCCAGCTCTGCCGCATACTTGCTTCATGCTCTTGGGAAAGTCACACCTCTATACTTTGATTTCCCTGTCTGTAAAGCAGAGATAATAACCTACCTACCTTGCAGGCTTGTTGTACAAATAAGCTGCTATCATCATCCTCTCCTTGAGTGGGTTTGGTGCACTAATGATTTCTGAGAATGTCCCTCCCCGCCCAAAAAAAAGCTGCAGTGGAACACTGGCCCCTAGTTTATTTGCTCTCAATCTCAAAACTATGGAAACCCTCAGATCTCTTACTGTGGGCATTGTCTCTGTAGCTGCCATTTTTTGACCCTCTTGGTCTCCTCCCTATAGGAGAGCCTCACTCAGGTTGCTTCCTCAAGCCTGAGAACAGGGGAAACCGCAGGATCAGGGCCTCCTGAGAAGTCATTCTGGCTCACAGAGTGAGGTGGGACTTATCCAAAGCAGAAGGGCTGTTAACAACTACTACTGCTTACTAATTACCCCTGACCCCCGCGCACGGGTCTTTAAAAGCCTGCGGTTTTGATTTTGTGATCCTGCACAACACTCCCGGCCCTAATTAGTAGCCCCCTTTACAGAAGAGGAAATCCAGGCTCAGGGTAAAGTCACACGACCACGAAGTGCCAGAGCTAACTTAGAATCCAAAACCGCAGGTGCCGCTGTGGCTGTCGGCTGAGTGCGAGTCATTTCCGATTTACAGCCTCAACATCCCCCACTGCCAAGAGGACTCACGGGCCAGGCGAAAACAAAGCGGCTGGCCTTAAGCCATCGTCCAAGCTAAATCATCTCCTGCGGTTCTACACTCAGAACACAGGCCTCCCACGCCCGCGGCCGGGCTGCCCACGGAAGCCCTCGGCCGCGCCGCCCCGCACCTGCAGGAGTCGAGGACGCGGAAGCCTTTGGAGCGCGCCAGGCGAGTGAGGAAGGCCCGGCGGCTGTGACCCATGCGCCGCTCGACCAGGTAGATGGCAATGCCAGGGAAGCGCGTCGAGGGCGGCGCGGAGGAGGCAGTAGCGCCGCCAGGGGACCCGACCCGCCTTCGCCGCCGTTTGGGGAGCATCGGGACTAAGGCCCGGCGAGGGCAGAATGAAAGCAAGCGAAAGCCGGAAGGAAGGCGGGAGGAAGCCGGAAGGAAGCTGGCAGAAGCCTGCTGGAAGAGGAAGTGGAGCTCTGCTCCACGCTAGACCCCGCCCTATGCAAATAAGGCCTCTCCCTGGGATTCGCCCCTACAGCCGATCGGAGCGCTGGGGAGGTTCCGGACTTCTACGGGATTGGGTGTCTGGGCCTCTCCGGAAGCCCCCCGCCTCTACATAAATATTATAGGACACGCCTTCTATTTAAATTACCCTCGCGGAAGCGCTGTTGTACCGCGCGGATTTCCGAGCCCGCTGGACGCCGGCGGTCCGGAGGAGAGGGAGAGGGGCCTAGGGGCGACTGGGAGTCCTCAGCCGGCGGGGTGGACTTCGACCTCGGCCAGGGCGGGGACGGGTGGGCTTCGTCCTCGGCTCGGGGACTGGACCTGGGGCTGAGCCTGGCGGCTCGGGGAGGACGCATGTGGGCTCTCCCCTGCCCCTCTGTGCTCGGGATGGTCACATGGAAGCCCGCGGGCGCGGGGACCCGTGGTCCGCGGAGCTGGACAGACACGCGGGTTTCGAACACAAGGGGAAGGTTTTTCAGTCGAGTGGAGTTGGGACAACTGGCTGGCCGTTTGGAAAAATAGAAGCTGGCGCCCTCCCTCACTCCTTAACACCAAAATAAATTCCAGATGGATCAAACATTTAAATCTAAAAAAGGAACCAAAAACTTACTGGAAAAAAGTCAATGAATGCTTTGAAGATTTAAGTATCACAATAAACTTGGAAACACTAAAGGAAAAGAATGATAAGCTGGACTACACACAAATTTAAAATATGTTTAAAAATTAAAGTCAAAAGACAAACCGGGATAAAGTGTGACATATTTTGGAATTAAGACTAATTCTCATAATCATAAAATTGTCCAGAGATAAATAAGAAAAAGACATTGATCTAATAGAAAAATTGGCAAGGAAACTTCTGTAGGTGATTCTCAGAAGAAATCCTAGTCAATCCATTTATGGCCAGAGGACCCAACCTGTTCAGTCATTAGAGAAGAGCAAATTTATTTTTTTATTTTTATTTTTATTTTATTAATTTATTTTTTTGAGACAGAGTCTTGCTCTGTTGCCCGGGCTAGAGTGCCGTGGCGTCAGCCTAGCTCACAGCAACCTCAGACTCCTGGGCTCAAGGGATCCTTCTGCCTCAGCCTCCCAAGTAGCTGGGACTACAGGCATGTGCCACCATGCCCGGCTAATTTTTATATATATATATATTTTTTTTTTAGTTGTCCAGATCATTTCTTTCTATTTTTTCTTTTCTATTTTTTAGTAGAGATTGGGTCTCGCTCTTGCTCAGGCTGGTCTTGAACTCCTGACCTTTAGGGATCCACCCGCCTTGGCCTCCCAGAGTGCTAGGATTACAGGCATGAGCCACCGCACCTGGCGAGAAGAGCAAATTTAAATGAGACTATCTTCAGCTGTTGAATTAAACATTTAAAAAGTTGAACGCATATGTTGAAAGTGTGAGGGAATTAGGAATCTGCAGGAGGGACTTTTTGGAAGCCAATTTGGCAACTGTAGCCAACAAAATGAAAACAAAATCATACACATTGATCCAGCAATTCCTTTTCCAATTGAGATTGCATTGATCTGTGGATTGGGAAGAACTAACGCCTTGATGATAGGGAGTCTTTTGTCCATCCGTCTCATTTGGATATGCTACATTTGGGATCTCTGCCACAGTGGTGCAGCCCTGCTCAGTCTAACTGATGGGCCAAGCCAGATCAGATGTGACCCCCTTTCTCATAGCTTCCATCACAGCTCCATGGTCTGTCCCTCCTCAATCTAGGGCCCCATGCTCCCTGAGTACCTATCCTCTTCTCCTCTGGCCCTTTCCCACCATCTTCAGTGGGCCCAGGGCTGAGGGGAGGGAGGCAGGCGGCCAGCCCAGGCATCCTCTCGGTCTCCTGCACCTTCACACAGTGTCCCGACCACCCACTCACCCCTCCAGGCCTTTGGAGCTTCCTGGGCCTCAGGACCCCCCAAAGAAGCCAGGAGGCCAGTGTGTGGTGCCTCTCTCCCCACCATCTCCTAGTGCCAGCAGGGACAGCAGAGAGAGGGAGCTCCCAGGGTTAGAGCCTACATTCTTCATCTGTGAGCCCTCCACAGGGAGTAGCTCTGCCTGAACGTCACCTCTAGCTGTCTATTCCCTAAAACCATTTTCTTTCCCCTTAATGTTCCTCTCTCTCTGGCCAGGGCATCTGGACTCCTCTTTCCCCTTGGAGCCCTCGTTCTCTCCTGGGAACGCAGAAGCAGCTTTTAATGGCCCGTCAGACGTGAATTCTTAAAACACTGGGCAACTGTGCAAAAATATTTGTGCAAGGAATTTCATCAAGTGACACTGGAAGAAACTGTCTGGCTTAGAAATCTGGGTGGTTGCTGCAAAGTGTCTGCCAGGATCCCATGGGGCCAATCATCGGGAAGATTGGCCAGAGGGGGCTGATGTGGATGTGGTGGGGAGGTGATGAGAGAGGACCTTGGCTCCTCTGCAGACGAAGGTGTGCTTTGGGGAGAGGTGGCCTGCTAAGGGGGGAGGGGGAGTTAGGAACACGATTTTCTTCTTGTGAGCATCTGCTCTGAGTGCACTGTGAGCGTGGTATGAGCGTCCAGGGTGTGTCCCCGGAGAATGAGCAGAATAAAGGGCTGGGTCTGCAACTGGGTCGGGGGTGGTCACCTCTGGAGGACCTGGGGGGATGTCCCTGCTGGAGGATGTGGAGGGGACAGTGTAGTGTCCTCACAGGAGGACTGGGGTGTGGCACAGAGGAGCTATGCTAGGGCTGAGAGTATTCCTCGGGCTGGAGGTGGCTTTTGCAGCAGGCCTGGGAACAGGAGGCAGAGCCCCTGGGGCAGGTGAGGACTTGGGTGTGCCCAGGAGGCACCTGCAAGGAGTTACTGAATGCTGACTTTTAGGTTATCTCCAGCACATTTGGAAACTGTCTTTGGGTTTCCATCTTCACTGTCCCGTGGTCTGTAGTGATCACTGTGGAGGCAATGAGGAGTGGGTCTGGGGACGGAGGGGGCTGTCACAGGGGCAGCAGTGGCCAACACCTCAGGCCCAGACCATCAGAATTGGCCAGCAGCAGTGAGGTACCTCCCCTCTCCTGTGTACAATAGAGCAGGGTGCACCCAAAACCTCCAGATAATACTGATTCCTGGGCCCCTCCCCACATAGTCTGATTTAATTGGCCTGAGTATGGCCTAGGCATTGGCATTGGCATTTTTGTTTATTTTTTATCTTTCATAATTATTCTTTATTTTTCCTTGCAGCTTCAGCTCAAAGGAGGCATCGACATTTTTAAAGCTGATGAGAGCAGAGGGCTGTATATATAATGTGAAGCTGTTTTTGTAAAACCATGTTTTTATGTATATGATATACATGGAAAATATAGTAGCAACATGGCTAAGAAGATGTTTGCTGTGGTTAGTGGAATTGTAAATGCTTTACAATTTTTTCGTTTTCTTTGTACTTTCTAAAATTTCTGCAAAGGGTATAGATTACTTGGAAGGAAGGGAAGGAGGGAGGGAAAACAAGTTTCCATTCTCATTTTGTGGACGAGGAGCCTGTGTCTGAGTGGGCAGTCTCAAGACACACACTCAGCCTCCTGGCTCAGAGTCCACAGATTGTCTTTGGAGATGTCCCAGATGCCTGCTCTGCCTGCTGCGCGTGGTCCCGCAGGAACACAGGCCCAGGGGTGCTGGGAGAGAGGGCAGTGGGCAGGGCCCAGGCATGGATGGGTGGGTGGGGTGCTCCCCCCTCCCTTTCTGCTGCCCTCTCCCCTCTCCTGAACCATGGCTATTCCTGCCCATCCCTCACTTATGCTTTGAATTATTTTTGCCCAGATGTATGAATTTGCATTTTTCCAAGATGACTCTCATCCAGCTTATTTCCTGTTCCCACTTCCAGCTGCAAGAGGCCCCTGGGGGTGAGTCTTCAGTATCCCCCACATTCCCAAAACCTCCCTGTGGCATACCCATCTCCCTTGAACTTCACTTTGGTGTTTCCACCTGTGCTTGGCCTGGCCGGAGGCCTGTGGGGCCGGGACTCTGCCCTGGCTCTGGGGCTCTCCCCTGTCTTCGTTACCTCCCTCCCGCGGCGCTGGCCAGCAGCATTCGGGGGTGGCCAAACTGCTGATGCCGCTGGACTCCAGCTCCTGAGGCCCGCTGGCCCGAGCAGTGCTGGCCCTGGGCCTCCCCTGAGCTCTTCTGTCTGTCGCGTTGCCGTGGGTGCGGGGAGCCTGGTATATTCCTATCCTGTGACTGTTGTAGGAATTTAGCACAAACTAGGCAGCTTAAAACAATAGAAATTTATTGTCAGTTCTGGAGGCCAGAAGTCCAAAATCCAGGTGTCAGCAGAGCAACACTCCCTCCCTAGGCGAGGATCCTTCCTGGCCTCTTTCTGCTTCTGGTGGCTCCCGGCCCCCATCTTCACCCCTGCTTGCAATGGCCACCTTCCATCTGGGTCTCCAGTGTCCGAACGTGAAGACACTAGTCTTAAAAAGACACTAGTCATTGGATTTCGGCTCACCCTAACTCAGGATGATATTATCTGAAGATTCTTATCTTAAATACAGCCGCAAAGGCCCTTATGCCAAATAAGGTCATATTCTGAGGTTCTGGGTAGACGTGAATTTGGGGGGCTACCATTTAACCCACTACCCTGGGTCGAGCTGTGCTCTGGGCTCACCTCTGGATTCTGTGACCTGGAGCAAGTGGCCGCTTTTCTTTATCTGTATAGATCCATCAGAGCTGCAGGATTTGGATTTTTGACAGAAGATGTGCTAGTGTTGGGGACGTGGCTTGCCCAGGGTCTGGCTGGTTATGTAACAAAAAGAAATGCTTTATTTCTGAGAAACTATTAGTGCCTTTTTTTTTTTTTTGAGACAGTCTTGCCCTGTTGCCCTAGCTAGAGTGCAGTGGTGTCACCATAGCTCAGGGTTACCTCATACTCCTGGGCTCAAGCGATCCTCCTGCCTCAGCCTCTGGGAGTAGCTGGGACTGCAAGGCATGCGCCACCATGCTCAGCTAATTTTTTCTATTATTAGTAGAGATGGGGTCTCACTCTTGCCCAGGCTGGTCTTGAACTCCTGACCTCAAGTGATCCTCCCACCTCCCAGAGTGCCAGGATTATAGGCATGAGCCACCATGCCAGGCCCTGATTACTGCCTTTTACAGAGGATGTGCATTTCTCGGCTGGTGGGCTGGGCTCCGTGTAAGAGCAGGGTGGGGGAATTGGAGGCCCAGGACAGGACCTGGAATGAGATGACAAGGCCAGAAGGGCAGAGTAGAATCCCCGACTCCCTGCCACCACTGGGATTTGGCCAGACAATTGTGGAGAAGTGAAATATTCTTAAAATGAAGGCTCTTTGGGATAGTTTGTCCAACCAGCTCAGGCTCAGCCAACTGTTCAGACACAGTCGGTAATGGGGGAAGGGGCTATTGAGCCAGGAAGGCTTACGAGAAAAAGGATGTGCGCTGACCTCAACTCTATTGCAAGTTGACAAAATTGTGTCTACTGTTTCCACCACAGTTTTATTTTTCATTTTTTCATTTTTCATTTTTAATATTTTTTTAGGGACAGGGTCTTGCTCAGGCTAGAGTGCAGTGACTTGATTATAGCTCACTGCAGGCTTGAACTCCTGGGCTCAAGCAATCTCTTTGCCTCAGCCTCCTGAGTAGCTGGGATGGCAGGTGCACCCTGCCACACCCAGCTAATATTAAATTTTTTTTTTTTTTTTTTTTTGTAGAGACAGGGTTTCACCTGTTGCCCAGGCTGGTCTTGAACTCCTGGACTCAAGCCCACTTCTTGCAAGGAAAAATATTCAATTCTCAACAAGCTGAGGAAAATGCCTTTCATGATTTCATCGCCACTCACTCTCCAGGCTTCTTCGCTGCTGGCATAAACAAGCTACCTTTAAGATGGCAAAACTGTGTCAATAGTTTAGGCACATACTTTCATTAATAGTACTGCTTCTTGTTTAAGATATAATAAACTAAACTTTTGATTCAAAATCAGACATTTCCTATTTAATAACCTAATATTTTTATTCCTCTCCGATTGTATGGAGTTGGCATTACTGTCATTTCCCCCATTTTACAGATAGAGAAACTGAGGTTTAGAATGAAAATGTTTTCAAAGCTGCCATTCTCAGAAGAGGCAGAACTGTGATTTCAACACTGGCTGTCAGACCTCAGAGGAGGACTACTATATCACTGCTGATTTTTTTTTTTAAGAGACTGGGTCTTTTCTGCCACCCTGGCTGGAGCACAGTGGGAAGATCATAATGGCTCATTGTAATCTCAAACTCCTGGGCTCATGAGATCATCCTGCCTCAGCCTCTCAAGTAGCTGGGACTACCTGGCTAATTTTTAAATTTTTTTTTTTAGAGGTGGGGTCTTGCTATATTGCCCAGGCTGGTCTCAAACTCCTGGTCTCAAGCGATCCTCCTGCCTTGGCCTCTCAAAGTGCTGGGATTATCATAATGAGCCACCATGCCTGGCCCATATCACTGAAGTTTTAAGCCATTCCATTTTGGGGTGGTTTGTTATGCAGTAATAAATCACTGAAACAATAGTGAGAAGTGCCAAATGCCACGGGTAAAGTCAGGCAAGGGAAGGGGGAGTGCCCAGGGCTCACCAAGAAGATGACATCTGAGCAGTGACCTCATGGAGCATAGCCCTTCTTCTGTCTTCTTGAAGGTGCTGCTTGGCTTGTGTCCCAGTTATTCAAGTCACTTAACCAACCCAAACCCCACTTTCCTCATTTGTAAAACAAAAATAATGAGGCTCTGCAAAGGGCTGATAATGCAAACACAAAGTGAACTGACAGATGCCGAATCGCACCCTCTCTACCACTGGGACCTCTTGGTTACTCTTGGTGGCTCTGCAGCCAGACCTGGATGGCTGGGCAGGTGCCCAAGTATGCGGGTGACCTCAAGGACCAGATGTTTCAGCCCCAATCTCCCCTCCTGCTGCCCTGGGAAATCTGGGAAAAAGGAAGAAGGACCCCACATGATTGCAGTGGAGTGGGGTGCTTAAAATGGAAATGAAACCACTCAAGGAAAAATTAAGTTGCGTTTCTGGTATTCTGAGTTTTTGGACTCAATTCACACCCACAGTAAATAAAATAGTTTCACTGAAGTTGAAAATATTTAGCACAGAATGCAACCAGCAAAATCCAGATCTTAGGAAACTCCAAAGGACAAACCACCTAGTTTCAACAAATAAATTGTAGGAAGAAAAGAAAGAGGAAGATAGAGGGAGAGCCTGTGGGCTAAAGCAGATTTGAGAGATTTAAGACCAATTGCAGCACATACGCCTTACGCAGCTCCTGATTCAAACAAATAAACTGTAAAAAGTAAAATGTATGGCCGGGCCCGGTGGCTCACGCCTGTAATCCTAGCACTCTGGGAGGCCGAGGCGGGCAGATCGTCCTGAGCTCAGGAGTTCGAGACCAGCCTGAGCAAGAGCGAGACCCCGTCTCTACCAAAAATAGAAAGAAATTAACTGGACGGCTAAAAATATATATAGAAAAAATTAGCCAGGCATGGTGGCGCATGCCTGTAGTCCCAGCTACTCGGGAGGCTGAGACAGTAGGATCGCTTGAGCCCAGGGGTTTGAGGTTGCTGTGAGTTAGGCTGACGCCACGGCACTTGCCCCAGGCAAGAGAGTGAGACTCTGTCTCAAAAAAAAAAAAAAAAAAAAAAAAAAGTAAAATGTATGAAGCCACTGGGGAAGTGTGCACTCCGAGTGAGTACTGGACATTAAGGAATTGTGGTTGAGATTTCCAAGAATGATAATAGGTTATGAAAGAGAAAGAGAGTCCTTCTTTTCAGAAATGCACAATAAAGTATTTCCTAGAGAAATCATATGATGTCTAGGATTTGCTTCAAAGTTTTCTTGGGGTGGAGGCAAGGGTGGACACGGATGAAACAAGATGGGCCATGAGTTGAACTGTAGGAGCAGGTAGTTCAGTGTGTCATCTCTCTGCTTTTGCGTATTTGAAATTTCAATAAAGTGTTTTTTAAGTATGTGCACATGTGCATAATGAGGTCAAGCCTCGCCCTGTGCTCTCTGCCAGACTGTTCTAAGCACTTTACATGTGTCAACTCTTTGATGCCCTAGACTTCCCTGTCAGGGCGGTGACATTGATGTCCCCATCTTGCTGGGGAGGAGATGGAGACACAGAGAGGGCAAGCAACTTGCCTGAGCTTGCACAGCTGGTGAGCAGCAGTGTTGGGATGTGAACCCAGGACCCCTGGCTCCAGTTTGCTTCTCTGGTCTCTAGTATGCTGCCAAAAATGTCTGGAAGATTATGTAACAAACTGTTATTGTTCTCTCTGGGAGGTGGGATTGTCTGGAGTTTAATAAAACTTATCATAATAGTTTTGTTATTTCGCCTATTTGTGTTTTCGAATTTTTCTACAAGCACACATTATTTGTATAATAAAGAATTTTTAAGAAGGAAGAATATTCAACAGGCCCACAGCCAGAGGCTGTGACCAGCACGGGCCACAGAGGGGCTTCTGCCAGGTGTGGGTGCTGAGCCCAAGGCTCCGACCAGCTTGGGTGGTGGCGGCTGAGCGTGGCCCCCGGCCGAGGTGGGTGGAGGTGCTGCCTGGATCCCACAGTGCAGGGGAGGGTGAGGATGGGCCAGTGACTCTGAGATTCCCAGTCCCCACCCCTGTTTCCTGTCAGGGAGGTGCTGGTGCCACATGATGGGGCACAGCTGGCAGCATCTAGAGCCGGAGGGAGGTCAGCTGCACCACCTGGGGTCTGGCCTGGCGCCAGGCACTTGGGGCCACACACGGGTGTGAGCCTCTGGCCCTGCAGGCCCCACGAGCACAAACTCATTTTGGAAGTGGCATCAAAGTGGCCACCACTGCCTCACACCTGATTCTTCCATCAAACCTGGATGGGCGGGATCACCGTCCCCCACTCTCTGGTTGTCTGTCCCACCCTTGCCCTATTAGGGTCTTGGGAACGTGTGACCACTTGTCTGCGGGCAGGCCCCATGTGGCCCATCTCTTCTCTCCCTTGTTACTGCTCTTCTCTGTGCCCCTCTTGGATCCCCCCTCGCCCCACCCCGCCGGTTCCCAGCCAGAAGCCTCACTGGCTCCTTCCTCATCGCATCCCAGGCCCAGGTCTGGTGGGCTGTGCCCCAGCATCGGCCTCAGGTGGCCCTACTGCCTCCAGTCGGCTGCACGAAGCCCCTCTGCCCACAGGACAGATGGCCTCTAAGGACCTGCTCACCCGCCCAGGCCTCCCACCGTCCTCACCCTTGCTCTATACTCTGCCCTTCCTGTGCCACCTGTCCCCTCCCTCCAGGGATGCACCTGGTTCATCCCACTTGCCCTTTCCTTCAGAGAAGTGTGCTGGTCTCCAAGCCCAGGCTGGGCCCCTCGTGTGACTCACAGCCCACTGGGCTGTAGCATCATCTCCTGCTGGAGAGAAGGCTCCCAGGGACAGGGCCCTCCCTGTGCAGGCTCGGGGTAGTCCTGGCACATGGAGTCAGTCTGTGAATGCTTCTGACTGGGCAAGTCGTCCTTGTGCTAACCATGTGTGTCTTGCGTCCGACTCTGGCTGCCCTCAGGAAGTGCTTCCTACTAGGGGCTGGCCTCACAGGAGCCCTCAGGGCCTCTCTCCAGTACACAGGGGACGGTGATCTCCCCAAACACTGGTTCTTTCCAGGTCCTCGGCAGTGAGCTCTAAGCTCGTGGTCTCAGAGTAACTGAGTCTGACTTCCTCGCCCCTTGGGGAGGTGTTTGCCTATAGGACTATGAGTGGGTGGTTTAAAAAGGTGGACACCCAGGCCTGCCCTGGGTGAGGGGCAGCCATGGTGGGGCTGGGAGGGAAGGAGCGCTGCTGAGGCCCAGAAGTGAGGTGCTGGAGCCTTGGGGTCCCAGGCTCACCCCAGGGCCGGAGGGAGGAGGGGAGCTGGGTAGGTGAGGGTCTGAGGGGCCACATGGAGGGCGGGACTTCCTCCTGGAGGACACAGGCCCTCTGGGGTGGCCTGTGGGCGGTGACCTGGCGGTGTGAGGAGGAGACCTGGAACAAGGGGGGCAGGTCAGGCAGTGCGGAGCAGGGAGGATTGCGACCACCTGCCAGGCTTGGGGAAGGCCGGGGGTGCCCAGGGAGGACACGGATCTTGGGAGCACCTGCGGATGCTCACAGCGACAGGGCGGGCAGGTAGACCTGGGTGGGAAGTGGGAAGGAGCCCCAGGCTAGAGATGGAGGCGCAGGCGCACGTCGGGCAGGTGGGGTCCCTGCAGCAGGGGCACATCAGGCTCCCAGGGAGCCCGGGCAGAGTGAGGAGAGAGAGGCGGCATCCTTGGGACCCCACCAAGAAAGCGGGGGAGGAGGAAGTGGAGCCAGCCTGGAATTCTGAGAAACCCTAACCCTAACCCTGAGCAGGGGGAGGAGCTCACAAAAGTTGCTGCAGTGCCGGCAGGGACCCTTGGCCCTGGGGGATCCCTGGAGGCCTGGTCAGAGTGCCAAGTGCAGGAACAGCTTCCTGGGGCTGAGGAAGTGGAAACTTCGAGTGTGAACAACTCCTTGGACAAGCTCGGCAGTTAAAGGGGAGGTGAGATAGAGACTCCCGCAGCTACAGGTTTTAGCACTGAACACTCTGAGCACCACAGTGGCCGGCGGCATCTGGCAGCCCTCTCCATGGCAGGAGCTGGGTCACTGAGGATGAGTGCCTGCTGGGGGGCCTCTTCCTCACACGGGGCTGGTCTCCAGCTTCTTGTTTTCCTGGGCTGGGCTTCTGGCCAGGTCTGCAGATAAAGAGACAAGAATGTGGGTGGATTGTTTGAGCTCAGGAGTTCGAGACCAGCCTGAGCAAGAGCGAGACCCTGTCTCTACTAAAAAAATAGAAAGAAATTAGCTGGACAACTAAAAATATATAGAAAAAATTAGCCAGGCATGGTGGTGCTGCCTGTAGTCCCAGCTACTTGGGAGGCTGAGGCAGTAGGATTGCTTGAGCCCAGGAGTTTGAGGTTGCTGTGAGCTAGGCTGACGCCACGGCACTCGCCCCAGGCAAGAGAGTGAGACTCTGTCTCAAAAAAAAAAAAAAAAAAAAAAAAAAAAAAAAAAAAAAAAAAAAAAAAAAAAAAAAAAAAAAAAAGAGACAAGAATGTGGATACTTCATACACAAACTGGCTACGACATTGCTAATACCACCATTGGTTTCTTATACTTTCCTGGCATTTCAGCTTTTACGCCTTCCTCTACCAGATACTGATTTTTTTTTACACGTTCCTAAGATTTTATAATAGTAACTCAACAGACACAAAAGCAAAAATAATATCTGTAGCAAAGACTGTTAATTATTCTGCAGTATCTATTATCTCATTCTTTAGTAGCAGAACTGACACTTAGCTGGCATAGACCATCTGAAAACGACTGTACTTCCTAGCTTCTCTTGTAGCTTGGGTGTGGCCCGTGACTGAGTTCCAGCCAAGGCTAATGCAATCAGCATGGAGATTTGTATGAGTTTCTGGGAAGTGTTCTTAAAGGAAGAAATTGTGCTCTACTATTCCCTTTCCTCCTTTCTGCTGGCTGGGATGATGCAATGATGGCTGGATCTTGAGCAGTTACTTTGTACCATAAAATAGAAGCCATATGTTGAGGCTGGGAGAGCAACAAAATGGAAAGCTAGCTCTCTGATGGTTGTTAGGCTGCCACACCAGCTCTGGACTGCTTACTTCTGGATTTTGTTTACGCGAGCAAGAAATAAATTTTTATCTTATTTTTGTCATTGTTACATTGGGTTTTCCAACACTCACAGCAGAAGGCTTCTTCGGGCTCAGTTACTTTGGTGGGCTTCTGTTCTTTGCAGCCAAGTCACCCAGAATGAGATGACCTACTGAACGGTGTGATGTTCCCTGACACCAGTAGCACTCAGACAGCAATGTCCCAGTAATGCCTACACTGGGAGGTTTTTAATCTTTGATATAGAAAAAGTAGTACTTGGTATATTTTATTCGCATTTTTATAATTTTTAGTGAGGTAAAACATTTTTGCATATGTTTATTGGCCACTTATGTTTCTTCTTTTGTGAATTGCCTACCTATTTCTCTTAGCTCACTTTTTAAATTATTATTATTATTTTTAGAGACAGGGTCTTGCTACTTTGCCTGGGCTAGAGTGCTGTGGCATCATCATAGCTCACTGCAACCTCCCACTCCTGGGCTCCAGTGATTCTCCTGCCTCAGCCACCTGAGTAGCTGGGACTACAGGAATGTGCCAGCACACCTGGCTGATATTTCTTTTTATATTTCGTAGAGATGGGGTCTCCCTATGTTGCTCAGGCTAGTCTCGAACTCCTCAGCTCAAGTGATCCTCCCGCCTGGACCTCCCAAAGTGCTAGGATTATAGGTGTGAGTAAACCACCACACCCAGACCCTTAGCTCACTTTTATCTTTTCTTTTTTTAGTCCCCACCCCCCAATTAGCTCACTTTTAAAGGCAGAAACAAAGTCAAATTAGCTTTACAAATGTAAAGAACTTTATTTAGCAGCTTCTCTTTATGAAAGACAATTTTTCAGGCACAACTTTCCAGATTTATCTCAATGAATCCTCGCACCATTTTTAGGAGTCATGGTAGTGTCATTATTATCCCATTGCACAGAGGCTCAGAGAGAGAGAAAGGACAGTGAGTGCAGGGTGGAGGTTCACAGCAGGTTTTTCTGAGGCCATAGCAGGTTCCTAAAACTACAGGAGGCTAAGAGTATTCACTCTCTGACTCAGGGGTTGCAGATCCTTTCCCAGTATTTTGTTGGCTTTTAAATTTTATTTTCAATATATTGATATACAGAAGGCAAAAGCTTTTATGCAACCAAAGTTCCATATCCTTCCTGAGAAGACTTCCCCCACCAAGAATACAAAGACAGACTCCTATACTTTCTTTTAATACTTCCATGGTTTTTCTTCAACATCTGCATCTTTCATCTGTCTGGAGTTAGTTTCGATGAAGATGTGATTTAAGTTCAAACACGATTTTTTCCACTGGACTCCATTTGAACACCCCCTGCTTCCCTCTGATTTAATACTGGGCTGATTGTTGCACTGAGTTGTCACGTGTCCTCTTCCCAGATCTTCAGGCTGCAGAATTACTCATCAGCGCTGGAAGCCTGACCGCCCCCGCCACTGCCCCCGCCTCGCTGCGGTGACCCCCACCCCAGCCGAGGCTCCCACAGCTGGGCCCACTGTCTGCCCTGCGGTGAGTGGAAGGAATTCGGCATGAACCCTGCTCACTCAGCAGCCAGGCCCTAGGAGTGCGGAACTGTGGAAAATCACATGTGGTTTTCAAGTTGTTGAAAACCAAGGAAATTGTTCTGCCAGTTGTGAGGGTGGCTAGACACTGTCTGGGAGACCTCAGGTTCCCGTGGCTCTGGGAACCGCCCTCCTGTGGGCACGAGCAGGCTAACCCTACTGCTAACACTCAGGTACCTGGGCTGCAGAGAAGGAGTCGTTTCTAAGAGCCTCTCCGAAGAAGGAGGAACAAGAGGGAAGGAGCCAGGCCTGGTCCCCTCTACTTTGGTCCCTGGAAGCAGACCTAGGACTCCAGGAGAGACAGGGAGGGGCTGGTGCCTGTGATCTTGGTGGCCTGGTGCCAGAGCCCAGGCTTCCTGTGCCTTCTACTTAGCCCCAGACCAAACACACACACTAGCGCAGAGGAAGTTCACACAGAAAAGGTTTGCTGGGCCGTCTCTTGCTAGGTACACACAGCCTTCCTTCCTCCCGACCTCATGTGTGTGTCTGAGCTGCTGCCACAGTGGCCACTGGGGCAGGTGGGGAGGGTCTGCTCCTGGCCTCCCAGGCCCTGCCGTTCCTGCCTGCCCCCAGGCCCTGATGGCCACCCGGGTGAGAACTCAGGCATACTGGGCTCTGTTGGCAGGTGAGTTTCCGTCTCTGGCCAGGCTGGGCAATCAGGGCGGCTCACGTGGTGCTCAGGGGGAGGAGCAGCCTGGGCCTAAGGGGAGGAGGGCAGCCCATCCTTGCCTGGAGGCCAGAGGCTGTGAAGCCCATGTGGAAAGAGCATTTGGTTTAGCCTTAGAGGTTCTAGGTTGGACCTTCTCCATCACTTACTTGCTTGTGACCTGACAAGTCACTTCGTCTCCCTGGGCCTCAGTTTCCTCACTTTTTATAGAAATGGGAAACACATACTCGGCAAGGATTAATTCAGTGCCCAGTCTGCGCCGGGACCTGAGGTGCTTTGAGGAGCCTCAGGGCAGAGTCTAGCCTCTGCTGGGGCTCCCGCTTTCCCTCCTTCCCTTTCTCCCAGGGAGTTCAGTGCCCTCACCTGTGCCCTTCCGTCCAGGGGGCTCCAGTTGCTGACTTCCTGTCCCTCCATCCCCTGCCTCTCTCCAGCCTCAACTTTTCAGAGGAGGATTACGCATCTGTGACTGCTGCATCTCCAGGCTACACCCAGGCTGGCGCGTTGTTGGAAGCCTTGTAGATACCGTCCGAATGAACCAAAGGACCACACACAAAAACACGTGCCCTGAGGAGGTGTGTACATGTTGCCTTGGCCAGGCTGGGATTGGGTGGTTGAGGGATAGTGTCCTGTCCAGCCCACCCCAGAGGCCTGTGGCATGGAGCAGATGAGGTCACAACTTTCTGGTCACAGTGACATGGGGCAAGTGACATTTTATTCAGTCTCCTGCTGATACAGTGCTGCAGATCCTGGCACAATGGCCCAGGGGCATCTTTTCACGAGTTCAGGAAGCTGAGATGTGTGTCTCCGGTGCCCACTGCATTGGGTGGATTTCTGCTGCAACCTTTAGACTTAACCAGCCCCCTCTCCGGCCCTGTGGCTGCCTCCGTGCCTCCAGGCAGGGCACAGGCCCAGGGCTAAAGGACTTCCTGGGTGCAGGTCTTCAGGCTGAGTGGGGGTCCCAGCCCCCAACCCAAGGGGAGGAACAGCAGCCTAGCATGGAGAGCAGTAACCCCCATTCCACCTGCCCAGACCCTTGAGGGGAGAGAGCCCCTGACCCCTTGGCACTCCCTGGGGCCCAGATCCCCACGAGGGCTTTTGCTCATGTTTTGTTGGTGACTCACTGTGGCTGAGGAAAAGGCTCTTTCTATTCCTTTTTCGTTTTCTTATGGCTTCTGTTTTCCCTGGCAGAGGATGTAGGGCCCAAATCCAATCCATGTGTGAGCTGTTCCCAGGGAAGTGACGTTCCACAGCCCCTCACCCAGCCTCGGGCTTCCTGGCCTGACACATTCAACTTGGGGCAACAGAGCAAATTCCCAGAAAACGTTTTGAGAATGATGATTCAGAGGTTTGCAGAGGACAGTGAAGGGTAAGAGCTTGCTTCATCCTTGCTGCTGCCAGGGCTGGCCTGGGGACACATGGCAGGCAGAGGCTAGCTCAGGGGCACACGGCCGGCTGGCTGTTGGGGGCTGCTCCGAGAGCCTAGGTGGGTAGGGCTCAGGTTGGTCTCTGAAGGGAGATGACGAGGGCTAAGAGCTGGCGGGCTGTGAATGCTGAAACCGCGTGCTAGGCACAGCACACTCACAACCCCGGCCAGTCCATGCATAAGGGCATGGGGAAGCAGATGGACAGCATCGAGGCTACTTGCTGGGATGACATGGCCAGGAGGGGCAGGGCTGGGACTTGACACACTGCCCTTTTAAGGAGAGCCAGTAAGCAAGCAAAGGAAGGACCATGGAAGGATAGAGGTGTGAGAGGACGGGAGGCCCCCTGTGTTCCTTCTCCCAGCAAGCAGCTGAGTCTTGTGCCCAGCAGCGCTCACGGTGGCCTCACTGGCTGCTGCCTGCTCAGACTGGCTCAGGGCCGCTCTGGGGACTCAGGTGCTTCCTGACCTGCTTTTCTTCTTTTGTTTTGACCCAAGGTCCAAACTCTGCCCTGTCAGTCATCCCAGGGGCTCCTGTACTTTCCTACCTGACTGCTCAGCGCTGACTGCTGCTGAACTGGGCCCAGGGGCACCCTGTGTGCTTTCTCTTGCTTCCTCACTCCTTCCAGTGGGAATGTCCTGGGACTCTGGCCTCAGCTGTGATGGCCATTCGGGGCCAGCCATCACTTATTTGCCCCTCGAGAAGCCTATGGCAAACACCAGTCCCCATAAGGGACCCCTGATGAATCCTGGGACCCCCTGAGGATCGATGTGCCCCTGTGTCCATGTGGCAGCTGCAGCTATTTGTAAACACTTTCTCTAAAACGGGTTCTGGTAAGGAGGAGAAATGGCTACTTGTCCATGTTGTAATGTGGTGGCGGTGGGGGTGCTAAGGACAACATGCCCTTATATGGGACTCCTACCCCCACAGAGCAGTTGGCCACTCTGAGGGCAGTTTTGCACCTGCTTCCCTGACAGAAAGTGAGTTCCCACAGTGCTGTCCCTCCCTGGGGCTCAGCACAGGGCCTGGCCCCGCAGACCTGGAGAGGTTGGTTTGGATGACGGGAAGTTAACACTGGGGTGCAGCAGGGCCCTCCAGCAGAGGCTCCAGAGTGCGGAAAGGATGGGGTGGCCCTTCTGCAGACCCCTGAGTTGGGAAGGGTCCCCGAAGTCTGAGGCTGTGGCTGTTCTATCAGGGTCACTCCTGGCGGGCTCAGGGTCTCAGGTTGGCTCAGGGTCCCAGCTTAACCGCGGTGGTGTCCGGGGTCAGAGCGGGACAGGGGCATGGGCCCTCTCAGACCCTCACCGCTAGGTCCTCCCCGCTATCTTTCCTCCCTCCAAGTCCTCCGTCCCCCCAGTCGCCCCTGTCCCCAGTTCCCCAGTCCTGGGCACAGGTCTCCGACTGGGACACCGCCCGCAGTTCTCACTTAGGAAAGTGCCAAGCGCGCGGCGCCGGGACTGCTAGGCGCCCCCCCTTGCCCGCAGCCCCTCGGTCCACTCCCGGCTCCTCCTCTCCTCCTACTCCTCCCCCGGGGGGGTGGGGAGCCGGCTCCGGAAGCCCCGGCGACCCCGCCCCGGCCCCCGCGAGCGCTTGGGAGAGGGCAGTCCGTGCGGGAGCGCGCCACGCGGGGCCGGAGCGCCTAGTCGCCGCTAGTGCCTCGGAGCCCCCCCCAGGCCTGAGCCCCACCGGCCTCGGAGACCCCCAGCGCCTCTCCCTGATCCCCTTGCCCAACCCGATCCCCTCGCCCCTCCCCGTCCCGTCGCCCACCCATTCCCCTCTCCTGCCCCTCCCCGTCCCGTCGCCCACCCATCCCCTCTCCCGCCCCTACCCTTGCCCCCCACGCCCTCCCGGGAGCCCCCCGCGCGTGCCGCGACCATGGCGGCCGTGCGCGGGGCGCCCCTGCTCGGCTGCCTCCTGGCGTTGCTGGCCCTGTGCCCCGGGGGGCGCCCGCAGACCGTGCTGACCGACGACGAGATCGAGGAGTTCCTCGAGGGCTTCCTGTCGGAGCTGGAGCCAGAGCCCCGGGAGGACGATGTGGAGGCCCCGCCGCCTCCCGAGCCCACCCTGCGCGTCCGAAAAGCCCAGACCCGGGACAAGTCAGGGACAAGGGCGGGGGCGGCCGCAGAAGGTAAGAGCCTGGCGGGGGCTGGGCGCCCGTGGGGTGTTGGGGGGCTGGCATCTCAGGTGAGAACAGAGGCGCTCGGCAGAGTTTGGCCACTCCCCAGCCTGCCCAGGGGAGGAATGGCTCACTGATGCACCCGCCAGCCCAGACGCCTGGCGGGACGCTGTGCCAGGCCGAGGTCAGTGCTGGCCTGGGGCCTATGGGCCTGGAGGCACAGCCAGGACTGGGCAGCGGGGCCGCTTTCGGGGGCCAGTGGCTCTGATTGTCCTAGTCCCTCGTCCGCAGTCCTTCAGGCTCCAAGAGGGATTAGGCTTGAGCCACTGGGAACTATGCTGTGTCCCCTGGGGGGACTGTGCTGTGTCACTACCCTGCCATCCTACTGGGGCCACACTGCCCAATGGTGGCACAGCTTCAGGTTTCCCTCCCTCCTGCCCTTGCCTCCTAGGCCAGGAGCACACAGGCAGGTGAGGGGTTTGCAGAAGACCCCCTCCTCCCTCAGGGCTTCCAGGTGGCAGTGGGCAGTGGATAGTCTGGGGTTACTATGGAAATTAGATGAGGTGATGCATCACCAAAGCATTTAACCCAGGGTCTCTTACATAATCGGTTGTCAATAAATCTTAGCTGTTTATTGTGGCCCGCTGGAGGGTGGCAGAGGGTCTTGTGATCCCTCTCTCCCAGGAGAGTCCGTCATTCCTGATGTCAGCAGCCCCTCCCCTGCAGCCCCAGGCTGGTTCTTTGCTGGCTGTTCCACCCCAGCCGGCTGCCTGTGGCCCCTCCTGCCTCTAGCTCCCGTTCTAGGCTTGCAGTCTGTCGCTGGGACGCTGCTGTAGCCCCCTGCTTCTCCTGGTGTCTGCGTGTTGTAGCTTTTCCTGTGTTTCTGCCAAACTCCCCTGTTGCTCCCCCACCTCCCATTAAGTTCTCAACAGCATTTGCAGCTCCTGCTTAGGGTCCAGGGAAGAGTCCCAAGGAGCAGACACACACCTAGCCCCTGCTCCCTCTCCCAAGCTCTCTGAAATGAACAAGCAACCACAAGCTCCCTGCCTGTCCCTCTGTCCTCTGTGTGTTCCCCAGATCGCCCAGGACCCCTATCCTTCCAACCCACTCCAAACCCCTTACTTCTTGAAATGGGATCACTTCCTCCTCTTTGGGCTGCAGGGCCCACTGAGTGTCTCTTTCTTTTGAAGCTTTTCTTGTCCCTGCAGGCAGGGATGACCAAGTGCTCCTCCAGGCTTGGATGGCTTGGCCACCTCTCTGCCCCTTTCCTGCCCAGCACAGACTAGTGGACATTTGGTGAATCAGTGGATTGTGAGGGGCCCCTCTTGAGGTTTTGGCAGGTGCAGGGATGAGGACCTCTCCCTGGGAGCTGAGTACCCCATGCTCAGTCTTCAGAGAGGCTGAGATTCATCGTGACAGCCCCAGACTTGCAGACAGAAAGCCTGGGTCCAAGTCCCAGCTCTGCCACCCAGCCAAGTGGTCCTCTTCGTGGACCAGTTTCCTGATCCACATCGTGAACTGACAAGAGCCCCTGTTGCTGTGCCCAGGTTGTGTGCATCTTCAGTGGGGGCCACTTGTGGGCGCAGGGTGGGCTCCTTTAGTTTGATCTGAGTCTGCATCTTGGCCAGCACCTCCAGAAAAGGCCAAAGACAAAGGGAAGAAAGGAAAGAAAGACAAAGGCCCCAAGGCAGCCAAGCAGTCCCTGGAGGGGTCCCCCAGGCCACCCAAGAAGGGGAAGGAGAAGCCACCCAAGGCCACCAAGAAGCCCAAGGAGAAGCCACCCAAGGCCACCAAGAAGCCCAAGGAGAAGCCACCCAAGGCCACCAAGAAGCCCAAGGAGAAGCCACCCAAGGCCACCAAGAAACCGCTGGCAGGAAAGAAGCCCCCCACCCTGGCCCCCTCAGAAACCCTGGAGTGGCCACTGCCCCCGCCCCCCAGCCCTGGCCCTGAGGAGCTACCCCAGGAGGGAGGTTTGTGCCAGGCTCTTCCAGGGTTGTGGGGCTCTGACTTCCTGCTGGGTTGGAGGCAGGGAGGGGTGAAGGTGGGTCCCTGCTTCCTATAGACCCTCAGGTCCCCCCTGGATGGGGTGGGCTCTGAGGCCTCATTTTTGTCATGAACTTAACAATTTGGTGAGTTCTCTCAGTGCTGCAGCCTCTCCTTGGTAGGGAAAAGACTTGGCAGCCTCTGGGTGGAGATCTCTGTCCCCTGGGCCCCAGCCATATGTCCTCGGGCTCTGAACCTGCAGGGTTCCCTTGCAAGTTTCCCTACTGGGGGTGGCTTTGTGGCAGGGTCTCCCAGGCAACAGGGTGGGTTTCCCAGAAGGCAGCCTAGCTCTCAGGCCCTGAAGGACACCAGCAGTGTGCCGAGGGCCACAGGAGCCCAGGCCCCCTTGGAGAGAGCTCAGCTTCAGGAGGGTGTCTGGGGTCTCCATGGGTGGCTGGTGGCCTCCGGCTCTCTAGGTGGTCACAGCAGGCCTCCTGCCCACCTGCTTCTGCGGCTCCTGTGTTGCAGGGGGGGCCCTTCCAAATAACTGGCAGGGTCCAGATGAGGAGACCCGTGTGGAGGCCAGGGAGCAGCAGCCTGGTGAGTGGCCAGCACCTGCCTGGCCTTGGGGTGGCCGACTGCCCTGGTGTGCTGGACCGAGGAGTTTCCCAGAGTGGGCCTGGGTGGGGTTGTCAGGTGGCTACCAGCACTTTCCCCTCAGAGCCGGAGGAGGAGACTGAGCTGCCCACGCTGGACTACAACGACCAGATAGAGAGGGAGGACTATGAGGACTGTGAGTAGGACCCTGCCGCCCCTGCCTGGGTCGGACCCTGGCCCTGGGGGCCCACTGAGAGTCCTACCTGAGGCCTCGTCCCAGCCTCGGGCCCCACTCAGAGCCCACCTCCCCCTCAGTTGAGTACATTCGGCGCCAGAAGCAGCCCAGGCTGCCCCCGAGCAGGAGGAGGCCCGAGCGGCTCTGGCCACAGCGCCCCGAGGAGAAGGCCGAGGCCCCGGAGGAGAGGACCGGTAGGAGGGGCGGGAGAGGGAGGGCGCGGGCACAGGGGCCTCCACCCCCACCCCATCCCTCACCTCCCCACCTCCACAGAGCCGCCTCTTAAGCCTGTGCTGCCCCCGCTGCCCCCTGACTATGGGGATGGCTACGTGATCCCCACCTACGACGACAGTGAGTACCCAGAGCCCCCGAGCCCGAGGGACGCGGGCAGGATGGACCTTGGGGTCAGCGGTGCGCTCAGGAGATGGCCGTGGTGGCTGACCCACCTTGCAACTCCGCCTGCCGCAGCTACCTCGCCACCCCTCACCTGGGCCCCCGCCTGCTGCCCCGTCTCCTCTTCCTGGTTCCTGACATTCCTCTGGCCCCTGCTGGGGTGTCCCTAGGCCTCACCCTCAGCCTTGTCACTCCCGTGGGCCCCAGCCCTCCCCCGACCTGTGCTCTGGTCAGCTTCCTGCGGCCGTGTGCTGCCCCCACCTCACACCCTTCAGGGAGCCCGATGGGCCGCCACGTCCTCTCACTCATGTCCCCACCAGTCCCTCCGACCCTGGGCCCCAGCTCAGGCCATGAGACACCCCCTCTCCACTCCTGGCCACAGGGGCCAGCTGTCACCTGAGGCCTGTCCCGTGCTTTGGGCACTACTCCCTGCCTGGCCTCGACTCCTCCCTTCCTCAGGCCAAAGCTGCCTGGGGGGCCGGGCTGGTGACTTCGGCACAGTTTCACTCTGCTGCCCGCTGAGTGCAGGCTGCCTCCCCAGCCCCGCAGGACCCCCTCTCCCCTGTAGTCCTCCTCCCCTCGGCCCAGTCCTGCCTTGCGGGCCCCTGTGGCCCCGGAGCTGAGGCCCGGCAGCAGGTCAGGTTGCTACAGCCCGGCTCTCCCCACCCCGCAGTGGACTATTACTTTCGGCCTTTCCCGCCCCAGAAGCCCGACGCTGAGCGCCAGACGGATGAAGAGAAGGACGAGCTGAGTGAGTGGGGCCAAGGGGCTCCCCCACCAGGCCTAGCCCCAGGGCCAGCTCGGGCCTGCCCGCCCGCCCATGTGCCCCTAGCTCAGCCTGGCCCCCACCAGCGTGCCCCGGAAGCCCAGGCTGACAGGCCCCTCCTACCTCGCACCCTCCAGAGAAACCCAAGAAGGAGGGCAGCCCCAAGGAGGACGAGACCGACAAGTGGGCTGTGGAGAAGGGCAAGGACCACAAAGGTGTGTGGCCCGGTCGGGGTCTGGGTTTCCGTGGGGTGGCATCTGGACTCCTGCTTGCCTCCCTCAGCACCCTCCTCTCCCTTCATTGTCCCCAGGGCCCCGTAAGGGTGAGGAGTCAGAGGAGGAGTGGACTCCTAAGGAGAAAGTCAGTGAGTGGGGTCCAGGGGGGTGGGGGTGGGGGGGGTCACAGGATGGGGGTACAGGGACAAATGACCTGCCCAAGGCAACAGATGGGACCTGAACCTGGATTTCCTGATGGGGCTCCAGAACTCTTTCATGCTCTTAGGCTCTCAGGCCCAGAGGGGGGTTCCCTGGGAGCCAAGCACAGCCTTGCTGGGCTGCCCCTGCTCTGGGCCCGAGGCTGGCCTGTTTCAGGAGGGTGGCGGCTCTCTAGGCCCCTAGCAGCAGTCAGGGGAGGACCTGGGCCCTTGGGTCGGGAGCAGGACCTCGGTCACCTTTACAGGTGTCCCTGCGGGGCCAGTGTGAAGATGATGTCTGTGACTGGCCAGGCGCCAGGGTGGCTCTGCCTGTGATTTCGTGTGAGCCCCTCGTCCCCTGAGAGCCAGGCATGGTCAGCCCATTCTCAAGATGGGGCAGCTGAGGCCCAGGGAGGGGAAGGCTGGGATCAGAAGCAGCTCCTGGCCTGGGTTTGAGTCACTTTGAGGTGGGCTGGTGTGGGGCACCAGGGAGCCTCTGGCCAACCAGAGCTGCCCTGATTGGCGCCCCCTGGTGTTTAGGGCATGGGTCCAGGGCTCCTTGGTTCTGGGCTTGGTGGAGGGAGGGATAAAGCTAGTGAGACACCAGCCTGGGGTTCATGTCCCCAGAGTGCCCCCCCATTGGGATGGAGTCACATCGTATCGAGGACAACCAGATCCGAGCCTCCTCCATGCTGCGCCACGGCCTGGGGGCACAGCGTGGCCGGCTCAACATGCAGGTGGGTGTCGGGACAGGCCCATCTCCCAGCCAGGCAAGGGGCTCCACCACCCATACTCAGCCTCCTGCTGCCCCCCGGATAGGCTGGCACCAACGAGGATGACTACTATGATGGGGCGTGGTGTGCTGAGGATGATGCAAGGACTCAGTGGATCGAAGTGGACACCAGGAGGACCACCCAGTTCACAGGCGTCATCACCCAGGGCCGAGACTCCAGCATCCAGTATGCTCACAGGCTGTTGGCAGGGGCCAGTGGCTCCAGGCACAGTTCTGTGTCCCATTTGGGACATTATAGTGGGCCCTTGAGTTGGCTCAGGAAGGTCAGAAAGATCAGTGAGGGGCTGACAGTGCCCACCCCCACTCCTCAGCCATGGCCAGTCAGCCCCTGTGTCCTGATGAGCACCCGAGGTCAGGGACAGACCACGTGCCCACAGCCACCCTGTGGGCATAGCACCCAGGTTCCTGACCGGGGCCATGCACCACTGCCAGGCTAGCTCTTCATTTCTTGGGCCCAGAAGAGGGGGCTGAGGTCGCCCGAGGGCCTGGGACAGGAGAGCAGCCTTGCCATGACTACCGTCTGTTCCACAGTGATGACTTTGTGACCACTTTCTTCGTGGGCTTCAGCAACGACAGCCAAACGTGGGTGATGTACACCAATGGCTATGAGGAAATGGTGGGTGCCTGAGCCCTCGGCTCTGCTCCCGTTGTCTGGGCTGGGGTGGGCTCTTAGAGGGGATGGGGGTGCCACACTGAGGCCTGCCTCCCCCCAGACCTTCCATGGGAACGTGGACAAGGACACGCCTGTGCTGAGTGAGCTCCCAGAGCCAGTGGTGGCCCGTTTCATCCGCATCTACCCGCTCACCTGGAATGGCAGCCTGTGCATGCGCCTGGAGGTGCTGGGGTGCCCCGTGTCCCGTGAGTGCAGAGGGGCTGGCAGGGGCTCAGAGGGAGGCTGTGGTGACTTGGGGGTGGGCTGGCAGGCAGCTGGCTCAGAGCCCTGCCTGTCCACCCTCTGCAGCCATCCATAGCTACTACACACAGAACGAGGTGGTGGCTACTGATGACCTGGACTTCCGGCACCACAGCTACAAGGACATGCGCCAGGTTGGGAACACTTGTCCCAGGGCTGGGCTGGGAACCTGTCCACGGGCTGACAGAGGAGTGTGTGCCTGGTGCTTCCAGCACGTGGCCCAGTTCCTGCTGGTTCCAACGGCACAGGCTCCCTGAGAGGGACGTTGGCCATCCCTCACCTTAGGAAGGAGGCTAGTAGCTGGGGGCTGCCTGAGGGGGCAGGGGTTACCTGCAGGGGCCATGCCATAAAGCAGACCAAGGCACTGGGAGAGGCGTGGGCAGTAGGGGTGAGTTGTGTGATTTGGGGTCCTCTGCCCCCTCTGCCCCTGCCAGCTCATGAAGGTGGTGAACGAGGAGTGCCCCACCATCACCCGCACGTACAGCCTGGGCAAGAGCTCACGAGGGCTCAAGATCTATGCCATGGAGATCTCAGACAACCCTGGGGAACACGAGCTGGGTGAGAGTCTGTGGGGCATTATCTGCCTTGTGCCCTGGAGGCACGGCCTGGGTGCTCTCAGGACAGGGCTTAGCTTCCCCTCCCCTGCGGGTTGGAGGCAAGGCCCTGGCACTGCAGCTGGGCCTGCGCTGCTAACGTGCAGAGATCACCATCTCCTGCCTGTTCCTGGAGCCCCTAGGGGCTCAGGCCTGTCTTGCTGGGCCCTACGAGCCTCAGCTGTACCGCAGCCCCCCAATCTCCCAGCCCCTCGGGTATGAGGTGGGTCTGGGTCCTTCCTCAGACACTCTGGGCCTCAGGAGACTGAGTGATTGCTGATGCTCCTGCCCTTGCAGGGGAGCCGGAGTTCCGCTACACAGCTGGGATCCACGGCAACGAGGCGCTGGGCCGAGAGCTGCTGCTGCTGCTCATGCAGTACCTGTGCCGCGAGTACCGCGATGGCAACCCTCGCGTGCGCAGCCTGGTGCAAGACACGCGCATCCATCTGGTGCCTTCGCTGAACCCTGATGGCTATGAAGTGGCAGCGCAAATGGTGGGTGGGGGTTGGGGCCGGCCAGGGGCCACATAGGCAGTGCTGGGGGGGTTGTGGGGGCAGCCGATGCCCACTGTGCTGGATCCCTGCAGGGCTCCGAGTTTGGGAACTGGGCACTGGGACTGTGGACCGAGGAGGGCTTTGACATCTTTGAGGACTTTCCGGATCTCAACTCTGTGCTCTGGGGAGCTGAAGAGAGGAAATGGGTCCCCTACCGGGTCCCCAACAATAACCTGCCCATCCCTGAACACTACCTTTCCCCAGACTCCACGGTGAGGCCACAGTCTGGGTGACGTGGCAGGGCTGGGGGACGGAGGGGAGTGTGAGCGCTGGTGCGGGACTTTGTGGAGGATGACGTGGGGGACGTGGGGACTTGAGGCTGCAGCCCTGGCCTCACAGGCCTGGCCGCCGCAGGTGTCCACAGAGGTCAGGGCCATCATTGCCTGGATGGAGAAGAACCCCTTCGTGCTGGGAGCAAATCTGAACGGTGGTGAGCGGCTCGTGTCCTACCCCTACGACATGGCTCGCCCGCCGAGCGAGGAGCAGCTGCGAGCCGCAGCCTTGGCAGCCGCCCGGGGGGAGGACGAGGATGAACTGTCTGAGGCCCAGGAGACCCCAGACCACGCCATCTTCCGCTGGCTGGCCATCTCCTTTGCCTCCACCCACCTCACCATGACTGAGCCGTACAGGGGAGGCTGCCAGGCGCAGGACTACACCGGCGGCATGGGCATCATCAACGGGGCCAAGTGGAACCCCCGGTCTGGGAGTGAGTCAGCCTGGGAGGGGCTGTGGGTGGGTGCCTGGCCTGAGGAGGGGGTGACTGCAGGTCTGTGTCTGTCCCTGGCCAGCTATCAATGACTTCAGTTACCTGCATACCAACTGCCTGGAGCTCTCCATCTACCTGGGCTGTGACAAGTTCCCTCATGAGAGTGAGCTGGCCCGCGAGTGGGAGAACAACAAGGAGGCGCTGCTCACCTTCATGGAGCAGGTGGGGCGGCCTGGGTAGCACGGGGTGGGAGGGGCGCGCTCCGGGTCTCGGCCCTGCCCCGGAGGGAGGAAGCAACAGCAGGCCATGGGGTGGGGGGTCTCCACGAGGACCACCAGCCCTGTCTGCTTCCCCAGGTGCACCGTGGCATTAAGGGGGTGGTGACGGACGAGCAAGGCATCCCCATTGCCAACGCCACCATCTCCGTGAGTGGCATTAACCACGGTGTGAAGACAGGTACCTTGTGTGCACACCTTTACCCCGCCTTCCCAAGAGGACCCCACCAGAGAGGGTGGACAGCGGGTGGGGAGGTGTACTCAGAGAGGAGGGGCCAGGTCTGGGGAAGCGGAGGGGGGGGGGCCTAGACGCAGGACTCAGGGAGGGTGGGGTCTGGGGTGGTACCCACAGGGTAGGGTGGGGAACCTGGGGGCGGGGTTCAGGAAGGGCAGGGTTTGAGGAACCTGAGGGCAGGACTCAGAAGAGGAGGGCGGGGCCTGGGGCAGGACTCCGGGCAGGGTTGGGGAAACCTGGGGGCGGGACTCGGAGGGTGAGATCTGGGGAGCCTGGCTGCTGGACTGAGAGAGGGAGGGCTGGGTTGGGAGGTTGCGCTCTGGGGTAGCCAGCACGTCCTCCCTCTGCAGCAAGTGGTGGCGATTACTGGCGCATCTTGAATCCGGGTGAGTACCGCGTGACAGCCCATGCAGAGGGATACACCCCGAGCGCCAAGACCTGCAATGTGGACTATGACATTGGGGCCACCCAGTGCAACTTCATCCTGGCTCGCTCCAACTGGAAGCGCATCCGGGAGATTCTGGCCATGAACGGGAACCGGCCTATCCCACACATCGACCCATCGCGCCCCATGACCCCCCAGCAGCGGCGACTGCAGCAGAGGCGCCTACAGCACCGGCTGCGGCTGCGAGCACAGATGCGGCAACGGCGCCTCAATGCCACCACCACTGCGAGCCCCCACACTGAGCCCCCCACGCTGCCCCCTGCCCCTGCCACCACCCTGAGCACTACCCTGGAGCCCTGGGGCCTTCTACCCACCACCACTGCTGGCTGGGAGGAGTCGGAGACCGAGACCTATACAGAGATAGTGACAGAGTTTGGGACTGAGCTGGAGCCTGAGCTGGAGCCAAGGTGGACCGAGGTAGAGGAGGAGGAAGAGGAAGAGGAGATGGAGGAGGAGGTGATGGCCACTGGCCAGGCATTCCCCTTCACAACAGTTGAGACCTACACAGTGAACTTCGGGGACTTCTGAGACCACAGTCCCAACCAAGGCCCTGGTTCAGCTCAAGCTACAGCAGCACTTCCCGAGCCTGCCACCCGCAGTCACATCACATATCAGCACACGGAATGCCCCCCCCACCCAGGTGCGGACCCTGCAGGAAGGGCCAGTCCTGTCCCTTTGAGGGGGCATAAATGTGATCAGGACCCAAGAGCCAGAGTCTGTCTGTGTAGAGGCTCCAGCTTTGCCTGCTGGTAAAGGACAGGTTGCTGCAGCACTGGGGTGGGGGCAGGTCGAGGGAGCCAAAGTCACTCGAATAAAACAAGCTCATGGCACTGACGTCTCACATTCTGCCCAGCTCAGGGAGAGGGAAGGACGGAGGGAGACTGGCTAGCGCGTGCAGGGCTTCCAGTCACCGTGGGCTGCCCTGCAAGGGTCTAGTACCAAAAGTGCTCAGGAGCTCACAGCTCACAGCAGCAAGTGTTCAGGCTTTATTTACAACACTAACATGGCAGGAAATGAGCAGCCGGCATCTGGGTCTCTGTGGCCAAGGCTGCCTTTCTGAGTCAGAGGCCCAGCCCCAGGCCTCCCAGGTCATCGTCCTCTGCCCCAAAGCCTGAGAAGCTGATGGGCTGACAGGCCAGGCTGCGCAGGTTCACGAGGCAGGCGGTCTGTGTGGCACTGAAGTCGGGGACAGTCACCAACAGCACTGTCTGGTCCTCAGGGCCTGCAAAAAAGCCACATAGGACCCCCTTAGGTTCTGGGTGAGGCCTGCCTCAAAGAGAAGCTACTAGAAGTAAACAGGAGTCTTCACCGGCACACAGTGGGACAATGACAGTAGAAGACCAGAGATCAGCCTTGACGGAAGCACACGGGCTTGGAGCCATTTCAGCCCCCGCCCAGCTGGCCACTCAGCTTGGCTCCCCACAGTATAATGATGGCCACTCAGCAGCCCCTGGGCTGTCCATCCAACAGGGGGGCCAGGGACTCCACAGTGTAGGTTTTCTTCTCTGTGAGCCTTGTCCCCAGGTGAGAGCAAATCCCACATGACAGCCCAGGCCTGGCGCCCCCCCGGAAGACAAAAATTACCTCTGACGACTTTGGAGCCAAAGCTTGGGGTGTTGCCACAAAAGTAGACGTGGGGGCACTCCAGAAAGATGAAAGGGTCGGTTTTGTAGAAGGGGTAGCAACCTGGAGGAAAAGGGCCTACTGCTGAGCAGGGCTCTGCAGCCTGGGCACCAGGACGCCTGGGCCAGGCGGTCCCACCAAGGGCAGCCCTGCACAGGATGTGGACCAGCATCCCTTCCTCTCCCACTAAGTGCCAGTAGCAGCACCCCCAGTTTTGACAACGAAAGTACCTCTGGACATTGCCACATGCCCCCAGGGGCAGGTCAGCTCACCCCTGCTACCTGTGCCCTTCAGGGTGGGCCCTGGGTGAGGGAGCTGTGCTCTGGCCAGCTAGACTTCCCACACGCTCCCATGGCCTTCAGCCCTGAGCATGCCTTGGCCACAGACAGAATTACGATTCATGAGTAGCTTCCAGAACAGACATCAAGCTTCTCAGCTTCTTGGGTCTCAGCAAGGTTGGCAAGCACAGCACACAGTGGGGACCTTGTGCACACGAGGGCCCTGCCAGGCCTCCCTGGCCCTTTGCTCCCACCCACGTGGCTGAGCTTGTTACCTAGGGTGTCAGGGGCTGTGGGGCTGATGTGACGGACCCGCAGGGTCCACTCCAGGATCTCCAAGTAATTTTCCATGCTGCTGTATCGGAAAATGTCACTCACATTCTGTCCTGATGTCCCTAGGAATCTGTAAGGCAAGGCTCAGCTGACCCTGGGGCAGGGAGGGGTAGGGGGTAGGGGGAGGGAAGGGGGTGTCTCCTTCAGCAAAAGGCTGAGTCCGACGGAAGCATGGCCGCACTGGCTACCTGACTCCATCGATGGTGGCCTGGTAGGGGTTGGTGACCAACTGGAGCGTGGAGTAGGCAGTGGCCAGCGGGAACATGCAGGGGTGGAGGGGCTGCTGGGGGAGTGTGTAGTTGGTGGGATCAAATTCGCCTGGCATCACGTCCACGGGCACCGAGGCCTGGAAGGCACAGGGCAGGGAGAGTTCGAAGGGCCCTGAAGGGGGTCACACCCTCTGCTCCACCACTCTACCTCCCTTTCCCTGCTCTGTTGCCCAGTGGCAGCGTCAAGACTGGAATGTCCATCGGCCCCCAGCCCCCAGCCTGCTCACGCTCAGCTGCAGGAGGATCTCGTCCAGCATCTTCACGGCCTCCACGCTGGCTGCCTGGGTTTTCTTGGTGAGGTACTTGGCCTGGAGTAGAAGCCCAGGAAGCTGTCAGGCTCAGATCAGAGGAACACTCAGAGCCCACCTGGGTCCTGGGCTCAGAGGAGAGCAAAGTCCCCGCAGCAGGAAGATGTAGGAATTGTCCCACAGACCCTCATTCCCTTAGCCTCCCGCCACCCTCGGAGAGAGCCTGGGCAGGAGGATGAGCCCCCAGTACAGAAGGCCCCAGAGTCACTGCAGGGCATGCGCTCTCCATGGGGAAGGAGGGGATTGCAGGTATGTCCCATGCTGGAGCTGAATGCAGCCAGGTGGGCTCCATACCTTATTGATAGAATCTCTGCTCTGGGTGTTGTGACTGAGGAGGTTGCCGGCGAGGATGACCCGGGAGACGTGGGCGGCGCTGCACTGCTCCCCTTCGTCCCCCAGCTGCCCAGTCACCACGTCCACCAGCAGCTGGGTGCCCAGCAGGCTCTCGCCTCCCCCTCCACCCAGGCCCAGACCGGATACCAGCAGCACAAACCTGTGGGAGAAGGTGGGGTCCCCCAGGGTGCTGAGAAAGGAGGCAGGCCGTCGCAGATGGGGCCTCACAGATTCCCTCCCCTGCGCTGTGGCCAGGTCCTGGCCCCGAGTGCGGCACCTCACCTGTCTGTGTCGAGGGGGGGCATGGGCTTCTGTGGAGCAAGGTCAGCGAAGCAGTGGTCCTCCACTAGAAACTTCCCATCGTCTTGTACGGAGCCAAACACGGCCAGGACCGTCCCTGGGAAGCAGCAGTGTCAGCCCAAGGGGGGCAACCCCAGGTGCTACCACCTTCGTCCTGTCACCCAAAAAGGCAAAACCAGCCAGTCTCCCTCAGCCACGCTGACAAATTCTCACCTAGGACTCCAGGACCGATTCCTAGTTCTGGGGTCACTGCCTTTGGGAGACTGGTCTCCCCACCAGGTCTCACCCACTCTGATGGCTTCCTACTGCCTGAACCCTCACTGCCTCCCAAGGATAGTTCCCTCGACGCACAGGGCACCCTGCCACTCCGCCCTCCAGGCTCCCCACCCACACCGCCACCCCTCACCCCGTCACTGGGCTCCCTACCTGTGACTAACTTTGATACATCGATGGTGCCTTTCAGTTTGATACGCTGTAATTCATCTTCCAAGACCAGCTCGTCATCTGGGTGGATGTATTTGCTTCGAGGAGGCTGCGGGAGCAGGTTGTGCTGGAATGCAGAGAGGGGAGGTAGTCTTGGCCAGAGCCAACCAAGGCTCCTGTGATAGTGAGGTGACACTGCAGTCCCCACCCCTCTGGAGCCCGTTGTCTCTGGACCTGTTCCCCTGCCTGCCATGGGCAGGGCATCATCCCCAGTCCCCTGGTTCTACAAAGGGTGGCACATCAGGGAAGTGTTTTAGTGGGAGGCCGAGTCTGCCCCGCTGCTCCAACTCACCTCCTCACTGATCTCTCGCAGGATGGATGGCTGGAGCGGCATGGCCTTGAACAGAGTCCCCACCACACAGCACTTCTCCCCAGGCTGCAGCTCACACAGCTTCTTCACTCCGACTCCACTGCCTGGGGCACGAGGGGCACAGACTCAGACGCTAGGCGGCCCCCACCCTGACAGAGCCCAGGCCCCCAGCACGGGGCGCGATATGGCCTCACTGGAGCGCTGCAGCCTGGGGCCCTGGCCTTTGCCAGGAGGGAGAGAACATCAAGTGCAGGGACCCCCTGTACCTCAGGGTGACAGTACAGGGTGAGTCAGTCACAGGAGACAAGGGACTTTGGGTACGGCTGGGCCCTGCATGCCAAGTGTCCACATAAGAGGCAGAGAGAGACAGACACACAGAAAAGAGGGCATATGAAGATGGGGCAGAGATTGCAGCGATGTGGCCAGAAGCCCCGGGATGCAGGGCAGCTACCAGAAACTGGAAGAGGCCAAGAAGGAACCAGCCCTGCTGACACCTGGACTTCAACTTCCAGCCTCCAGAACTGTGAAAGAATAAATGTCTGTTGTTTTAAGTCAGCCAGTTCATGGTGCTTTATTAGAGTGGCCACAGGAAGCTCACACAGAGTATTATTTCACTCATACCTATAACACCGAGTCTTAGGATGACACACACCAAGTCTCAGCATAGCCCTACCCTAAACATATCATAGTTTTCTTTAAGAGGTTGGATTCTTCCACTCTGCCCTCCGCCCCCACCAAATGCTTCATCCCCTGAAAACAGAGATACCCAGATGCAGACTTTACACCCCTCCGCCTGTTCTGTTCCCTGTGGAGTCAGGTGGCCCTGTTTACCCAGAGCGCCTGGGTGCCGTCTTCTAGGCACCTTCCCAGGATCCTGGGGGCAAACAAGGACACATGGGAAGGGTGTGGCACTCTCAGAAAGAAAGGTGTGATGAGAGTCAGGGCCAGCAGGAGGGAGGAACACAAGTCCCCAAAAAGTACAGACCCAGCTGGGCTCTAAGGCGGTTGCCAGACCAGCCCCTCAGCCCAGCTGACTCCAGCACAGCCCAAACCCCTGCTGCCCGGAATAACCAAGAACATTCCTCAGATCTACACCATCAGAGGGGAGTAACTCAAAACAAGATAAGGAGGGTGCAAACACCAGATAGAAATGCCAGATACCAACAGAAACGACAGACCCAAATCCCCACCTATCTCACTTTACTCTGCTTCAGGTGGCCCTGCCTAAGCAATGGACATGAAAACGTGCCACAAGTGGATATTATCACCTCCACTGAGGCACAGAGAGGTTAAGTAACGTGTCTAAGGTCACACAGTTGGGATCCAAATATGTGTCCCTGAGCACTACATGGAATGACATATCCTTGTAACCGAGGGCAAGAAAGACACCCTTCCGCCCAGGCAATGTGCTGGCATCAATGTCGAAACTGGACACAAAGGCCAACATTGCCCCCACTGAGCCTACTGTCTAGGACGGAGAGAGACAACAGACGATAAACAAGTATTAATAATTAGCCACTGTGACAAGTGCTACAAACAAATGGGGAGCCGAGGGAGAAAAACAGAGGCCCTGGTTGGTCAAGGTGGCCACAGGTGGCCTCTCAAAGGACATGACACTTCACTTCAGCTGCGATCATAAGGAGCCACGAGAAGAGTGTGCCAGGCAAAGGGAAAATGCCATGGCAGGAAGGGCTTGGCACGTTTAGGGATCAGGTGGGTTGAGCAACCAATTCTGAGATGCAGGCTGAGCCTTGGTGACGATGTCCAGGCCACGTGGAGAAGCCACGTATAGGTGTTCTGGGTGACAGCCAGCATCCACCGCCAGGCTGGCTGTTCTTGTGGTGAAGCAGGGCCCCCATCTACCATCTTTGACTAGTAATGCTGCTGCCCCACCACCAATTACCACCTTCGCTGTGGCAGCTGCCTGATTTCCTGAGCAGTCTGTGAGCAGAGGGAAATGGCTGTTGCCCGTCACTGGGGCGGGGGTGGGGGGGGCGGTTTGTTAGCAGCTATAGCAACTGGAAGGGAAGTGTGCTATCAGAGGAGGGTGCTGCTGTAAAGAATCTAAAGAACTGGGCCTGAGTGGCAGGTGAGCCCTGATAGGACCCAAGGAAGGCATCCCTGAGGACTGAAAGGAAAGTGAGGGAAGGGCTACTGGCAGCCAGAGGAAGGAGTCCCTTGTTATGTGGTAGAGAGGTGAATGGTGCTTCTGCCTGAGGTAAAGAAAACAGAAACACTCCTGATGAATTCAATGAGCCAGCAAGGAGATTTCTGGGCACTGTTCTCCTGGCTGCCTATAATAACATGAGTGGATCCAGTGGCTTGGTGTGGGAAGGGATGGGCTTCCAAAGCTCCCCAGGTGGTTCAGTGTGCAACCAGAGCTGAGACCCATTAAGCCTGGTGCCCGGGATAATAAAAATGAATAAGAGGTGGTCTCACCTACAAAGACCTCAGTTTAAAATCTTAACAGGGGATGAATTTGAAACTACATGGAAAGCCACTCTCATGCAAATGATGAGAATGGGGTAATGCAGCATCACTCAATAGTCAAAGATGGTAGATGGGGGCCCTGCTTCACCACAAGAACAACCCAACTGCAGGAGAGATCACCAAGGAAGAAATGGGAAAACGAAAAAGGGCTGTGTTCATTAGGCTACTTTATTAGGAAAGACAGTGAGCCCAAGGGACGGATAATTTCATGGCCACCAAATACAGAGGGCCCAGAGGAGGGGCAAACAGGCATCAGTAAACAGAGGGGGTCCCCTCAAGACCAGGGGGTGCATGTTCGCCAGCCTTGGCTCTTGGTGCCAGCCTGCCATGCTGAGAGGCTCTCTAGTTACTGTGTGGGCAAATGGTTGAATAATTTGCACTGAAGGTAGGAAAAACATTTTCCTCTGCCAATAAAATAATAACTGTCACTGCCAGAACAAAGCCCTTACCTCGGACCAGCCTCTGAACTAAACCTAACTTTAAACCCAAAAAGTACTTAATTTAACCCTTGAAACTGAAGGAAAAATAAGTTAATTTTCCCGAGGTAATGGGAAGTAGGATAAATCAGAGAAATGTTCCAGTTCTTGCACATTTCTAAGTCCTGGGCTGGTGGGGCAGAAGCACTTCCCCAAACTCTCACTTACCCCAGTGCTGCTGGGCCCGGTTCACCAGGAAAGGTCTCATTTGGATGAGGCGGGTGGCGTAAATGTGGGCATACTGCCGGCTAAAGCTGCGCTCCCCCAGCCGGAAAGGTTGCGAGGAGTTGGTGTAGGTTGCCACAGGCACCCGAGCAAAGGTGGCATTGTTGGCGGATGGTGGGGACAGCAGAGTGTGGGCCCTCTGGGCAGCCTGCTCGGAAAACATGGTCGTGCTCCTGGCTTGCTTTGTCCGGACAGCTTCGCCAAGGCCGAGAAGGGTCACTGTGAGAACACAAAGGCATTCCTGACTCCAGCTTATCCCCAGAGCAGCAGCTCTCCTGGTGTCTCAGCCGAGCTGACTGCACTGCACCCAAAGGGCACCAGGAAAGAAGGGGAAAGCTGTAGTCAACACCAAATATCACATCCACCTGGAAATTTATCATGGCTGGATACCATGTCTTACCCTGTAAACTTTATTCGAAAAGAGAAAAGGAAAGCTAGGAGCCTTTGTCCTACTTGGAGCTTTCTCTGAACCCCACACTCAGGTGTCTACTGCCTGCTCCATCTTGACAACTACCAGTGTCTCAAGTTCAGCACGCCCCAGATGGAATTCCTGATCCGTCTCCATCTAGCTCTCCAGCCATGCCCATTTCCAGGCATGAGGCCTGCCTTATTAAAAAAGCCTACCATTTAACAACAATATGCCTATTACTAAATAATAAAAATAAAACTAACTAAAAACATAAATAAGTCACTGCTCTGCTCAAAACTCTCCAAAGTTTCATTTCACTGAATAAAGCTCCTCTCCCATGTGCCTACAGAGCTCACTTGCTCATCTCCTTCAAGTCCTTACTAATTTACTCACCTTCGCCCCTGACCATCTGATTTACAACTGCAGCCCTCCCTGGTACTTCTGCTTCTCCAATTGTATTTCTGTTTACAGTATTTACCTTCTAATAAACTATATATTTTAAATTTTGTTGTCTGCCTACACCGACTAGACCCTAAGTTCCAGGATGGCAGAGATTTTTGTGTCTTATTCCTCGAGGTATTGCCAGCATCTGGAACTGTACTGTCCTACATGTAGCCACCTAGCCACCTCGGGCTACCGAGTACTGGAGATATGGCGAGTCCAACTGCCATGTACGGGTAGGTCGCACACCAGATTCCGCAGAGTAGTACGTTGGGATATATTTATTGGGTTACCAAACTTGATTTCTGCTGTTTCTTTTTACTTTTTTAGTACACCTATTAGCAAGTTTAAAATCCTTAGTTGGCTTGTATTCTATCTCCACTGGACAGCACTGGCCTAGGACACAGGCTCTGCACACGTGTCGAAAAAGTGAATGTGAATGAGCTTTCAGCCCAAACCTGCTCGATGGCGGCAGCAGCCAGGCCGCGCTGTCCGGGACGGGACCGCGGCCAGCCCTGAATCTTGGCTCCACGCGGCCGCTGAGGAAAGCCCGCCGAGACACAAGCCCACGGTCCCAGGAGCCCGGCTCCGCGGCCTGGATCTGCATTCCTCAGCTGACCCCGCTCCACCGGACCCCACTCACCTCGCGGCGCGCCGCATCCCGCCAATCCCCGCGCGTCCGACCCGCCCCTCGCCGCATCCCGCCAATCCCTGAGCGCCCTCCCCTGCACCCCGCCAATCCCTGCGTGCCTGTCCCGCCCATGGCCACCTTCACCAATCGCCGCCCTCCCCGCCCATCCATCAACACACGGAGCATTCCGCCAACCACTGTGCGCCCCGCCCCCGGACACCGCCGGCGAGCGCAGAGCCACGCCCCCGATTTCCCAGGCAACGCGGGGGTGGGGCCGGCGCCGACGTTCTGGGGTTGGCTACAGCTTGTGCGGTGGCTCCGGGTGCGAGTGCGCTGACCGCGTCGCCTCTCCTGGTGTCCTCGGCATCCCGGCTTTCCCGGCAGAGCTGCTTCCCTGAAGTGATGGCCACACGCAGGGAGGATCCCGACAGAAGGAAGGAGGTCCAAGGGCACAACCCCCGGGCGGGAAAGCAATTACTCTGCCGAAGGGAAAGCGCGGGAACTCAAGGTTCTTCCAGAACGCTCTCGTCCTGCCAGCATCTGCGCCCAGAAATGGACAAGGGCTGTTTCAGGGTCCTCCCTAACATGCCCACAGCTGCGCATCCCGACACTCCCCAGTCTCCGGTGTCGTCGTTGCCCCGTTATTCGTTCTCTTTCTTACCCACCACGTCTCCCTTGGCGCCGTCCTCACTTTGAGAATGCTCTGTTTTGCATCTCCACTGATTCCTAGAACTCACCGAACCCAAGGTTCCCTCCCTGGGAAGCCTTCTTGGCCACGCCCACCGTGCTGATTGTCTCTGGCTCCCCTCAACGCATACTGTTCCGCTCCGTCACTGGGCATGTTTCCTAATTCCAGGTCTTGTCTCCACAACGAGTGGATATAAACACTCGTTAATTATTATTATTTGATATAATTTAAAATTTAATATTTTGATTATTAAAAGCCCTTGCAGTGGACTTGGCACTGTTCGGAGGTCCTGACACGTTAATTCATCTAACTCCTCACATAACCTTTTGAAGCATGAACAAATTCTCCATTTTACAGGGGAGGAAACTGAGGCAGAGAAGTCATATAGATAGTGAGTAATAGCTGGGATTAACACAAAGGCAGCTGGACTCTTACCAGTAACACTGTACTGCCCTGGGCCTTCACCCGTATAACATTGTACATGTATTGGGCAAACGTAATTTTACTTCTTCCTTTCCAATGTAGACAGCTTTTATTTCTTTTTCTTGCCTAATTAATATGGCGAGAACTCCCAAAACTATTTTGAATAGAAGTGATGAAAGTGGACATCTTTGTCTTGTTTCTGATCTTAAAGGAAAAGCTTTCAGTCTTTCAGCATTGAGTATGATGTTAGCTGTGAATTTTGGGTTTTTTATATACGGACTTTATTGTTTGAGGTAGTTTCCTTCTATTCCTAGTTTGCTGAGTTTTGGCGTGTGTGTTTTTTTTTAATCATGAAAGAGTATTGAATTTTGTCAAATACTTTTTTGGTATCAATTGAGATGATCACCTTTCTTTGTCTTCTATTCATGTGATTGATTACACTTATTGATTTTGTTATATTGAATCATTCTAGCATTTCAGGAACAAATCCCACATGGTGGATTTACAAACCACTTGGTGGGGTTACAAACCAAAGTTACAGTAATACTGGCTTTTATAATTGCCCCTGTATTTTCCTTTACCAGAGATCTTTATTTCTTTATTCAGCTTTGAGTTACTGTCTAATGTTCTTTCATTTCGACTTGAAAGAGTCCCTTTAGCATTTCTTGCAGGGCAGGTCTAGTGGTAATGAACTCCCCCAGCTTTTGTTTATCTGGGAATGTCTTCATTATCTACTCATTTTTAAAGGACGGTTTTGTCAGATATGGGATTCTCAGTTGACTTTTTTTTATCTTTCAGCACTTTGAATATATCAACTCAAGGCCTCTTGGCCTCCAAGGTTTCTGATGGGAAATCTGATCATCTTTTTGAGGATCCCCTGTTGTGGTGAGTCACTTCTCCCTTGTAGCTTTCAAGATTGTCTCCTTGTCTTTGGCTTTTAGCAATTTAGTTATAATATCTCGGTGTGGGTATCTTTGAGTTTATCCTACTTGGAGTTTATGGAACTTTTTGGATGTTTATATTCATGTTATTTAGCAAATTTGGGGAGTTTCCAGCTATTATTTCTTCAAATAATCTCCCTGTACGTTTACTCTCTTTTCTCTCTGGGACTCCCACAGTGGCTGTGTTGGTCTGCTTGATGACGTCCCCGCAAGTCCCTTAGGCTCTGTTCATTTTTCATCCATCTTTTTTCTTTCTGTTCCTCAGATTTGATAATTTCAATGTCCAATCTTCAAGTTTGTTGATTCTTTCTTCTCCCTGCTTAAATCTGCCTTCGAATCCCTCTAGTGAATTTTTTCATTTTAGTTATTGTATTTTTCAGTTCCAGAATTTCTTTTTTGCTACCTAAAATAATAAAAAGCTAGAAAAGTTTTCTATCTCTTTATCGATAATCCCATTTGTTCATACATCATTTATTTAGGCTAAGTGTGGTGGCTTACACCAGTAATCCCAGCACTTTGGGAGGCTGAGGGGGGAGGGGGAGGATTTCTTGAGGCCAGGAGTTTGAGACCAACCTAGGCAACATAGCAAGACCCTGCCTGTACCATAAAAAAAAAAAAAAGAAAGGCTTTGTCTAGTAAGTCAACCATCCAGTCTTTTTCTGGCATGGTTTCTACTGATTTATTTTTTTTCCTTTGAATATGTCACATTTTCCTATTTCTTTGTATGCCTTGTGATTTTTTTGTTGAAAACTGGACATTTGAATCTTACAATGTGGAAATTCTGGAAATCATGCTCTCCTTTTCTCCAAGTTGCTGTTTTTTTCTTTTTAAAATTGTTGTTGGCTGTCTCTATGCTGGGGATTAGCCTGAGGTGAAAGCTTAATGTCTCAGGTCTTTTCCATGCCTGTGTCCTTCCTTGGGCATGTGCAGTGACTTCCTAAATTTCCCTGTGTATGCAGTTGCTTTTCAATGTCCTAATCCTGAAATGTCTGGCTCCCAAAAGGAACAGCGAAGGACGAAAGAAAAAAAACTGAAACAAGCGCTGGTCCTTTAAATCCTCTAGAAGCCACTTTAGTTGGAGGAGTTTGAAATAGTGGTGATGGAGGTTGAGTCAACCCCTGCCCACTTCTGTGTTGCACTTCCATGATCAGAAGTAGCAATCAAAGCCGGGGCGCGGTGGCTCACGCCTGTAATCCTAGCACTCAGAGAGGCCAAGGAGGGAGGATTGCTTGAGCTCAGGAGTTTGAGACCAGCCTGAGTAAGAGCGAGACCCCATCTCTATTATAAATAGAAATTAGCCAAACAACTAAAACTAGAAAAAATTAGCCGGGCATGGTGGCGCATGCCTGTAGTCCTAGCTACCCGGGAGGCTGAGGCAGGAGGATCGCTTGAGCCCAGGAGTTTGAGGTTGCTGTGAGCTAGGCTGACGCCACAGCACTCTAGCCTGGGCAACGGAATGAGACTCTGTCTCAAAAAAAGAAGTAGCAATCAGCAGTCGAAACTTAGATCCCTGAGTTGTGGAGGACCAGGACTTTTTTGCCTACCCTGGCTCCTGGAAGCCACTTTAGGAACACTGGTACAATTGCCTGCCATGGGGTAGGGGTGGGGATGGGTAGCTCCTAAGGTGCTGCAGGCTCAAATTGACCAAAATTAACTGCAATTTGCCTTCCTTGCAAGTCTTTGAATAGACTCCAGAATTCTGAAATAATTACGTGTTCTAAAAATGTTGCTGTTTGTTATGGCATGGTAAATTCAGTGCCACCACAGGAGGAAAAGAGAATGAAGCTTAAAACGAAGAAGTTTATTATTCTCACAGGTCCCAGAGAGAGGGTCACCATGTGCCACATAGAGTCACAGGGGAAAGCACCCGTGTCTGTCAGGAGGCAGAAGAAAAGAGCAAGGGGAAAGTCTAGGCCAGAGCTTTTTTTTGAGGTTTCCATGGAAATGGCAAAACAGGACAGAATGAACAGTTTGGGATTAGCTAGTTTGAATAATTCCAACAGGCTTTGGGGCATAGGTGAGGTCTCTAGTTGCCTGGTACCTGGTCCTGGATTGGTTTAGGGAAGAGGGAATATTGGCTTGGTATGTGACAGTTAGATGAGGAGTTATTGAAGGTATAGACTCTGGATTTGTTGGTTTGCATATAAAAGGTGCACCCATGGCCCACCAAGCCCTTTGCCATCTCTGAGAATTGGCTAGCCCTGGGAGAGGCAGTCTCTCCCCAGTTAGTGACATCACCAATGCCAGGGCATTCAAAAGTAACAAAATATAGCTAATACAGTTGGCATTGTGATGAATAGATGCCAAATAGACAAATACAGAATCTAAGAAAACACAGAACATTACATTAGACAGATTCTGCAAGGACGGTTTTTGTCCAGGTGGGGAGACAGATTCCTAGTGCTTCCTGTTCCACCATTTTCCCTTGCATCACTCCTCAATTGCTCACTAATATTTTTATTTTTTTTATTATTTTTATTTTTATTTTTTGAGACAGAGTCTCACTCTCTTGCCTGGGGCGAGTGCCGTGGCGTCAGCCTAGCTCACAGCAACCTCAAACTCCTGGGCTCGAGCGATCCTACTGTCTCAGCCTCCCGAGTAGCTGGGACTACAGGCATGCGCCACCATGCCCGGCTAATTTTTTCTATATGTATTTTTAGCTGTCCAATTAATTTCTTTCTATTTTTTGGTAGAGACGGGGTCTCGCTCTTGCTCAGGCTGGTCTCGAACTTCTGAGCTCAGAACGATCCGCCCGCCTCAGCCTCCCAGAGTGCTAGGATTACAGGCGTGAGCCACCGCACCCGGCCCGCTCACTAATATTTTTAGAAAAAAATTTAATCTGCAGAGACACTGAATTATTTTCTTTAAATACCAGCTTTAACATCCTGTTTCTTTTGAATAGGTCATATTTTCCAGCATGTAAGGAGATTGAAGTCACCACTCTGTCCTCACAATAAGGGGAAAGCTGAACAAACTGAAAGATCAGCAACTTCTCTAAGATCCGTCAGAGAGTTGAGGTCTGGGCAAACTGCTGTCCCTAAAACCAGAGATGGGCAGGCAGACACAGGGAATCACAATGTACCAGAGCAGAAGCCCACAGCTAGAGCCAGTGCTGGGTTAGGAGAACTTAAACTGTAATTGAAAAATTGCTGGAGGCTCAATGCTAACGGAAAAAACCCAAACTCTGTAAAATAATTTAAAGAGTTTATTCAGAGCTGAACATGAGTGACTGTTGGCCTGGGGAGCCATACCCAAGAAGCCTTGAGTAAGTGGTCCCGAGGCAGTTAGGTTACAGTTTGGTTTCATACATTTGAGGGAGATAGGAATTGCAGGTAAAATCATAAATCAATACATGGAAGATATACAATGGTTTGACTTGAAAAGGAGGGACATCTCTAAGTGGGGGCTTACAGGTTATAGGTGGGTTCAGAGATTCTTTGATTTGTAATTGGTTAAAGAAATGAAGCTTTGTCTAAAAGCTTTGAATGTTTTAAGTTAAGGAAGTCTGTTAATCAGAGACAAGCCACAATATATAGACTCAAATGATCTGTTCAGCAAATTGATGGCCTACAGGTGTGATTTAACCTTTGCCTTGTGCGGGTTTAGGTCCTGTTAATAATTTAGTATCTTATTGTCACAAAGAGTCTTTTTGTCAGTCTTATAATCTCTGTTTTAACAGTAATGCTGGTCAATTGTTGTAGCTAAACTCCAAAAGGGAGGGAGTATAACGAGGCATGTCCAGTTACCCTTCCCTTCATGGCCAGGAATTCAGTTTTAAGGTTTTTCTGGGGTCTCCTTGGCCAACAGGGGGTCCAATCTATTGGCATGGGGCTTAGTTTACATCAACATGGACAATCTTGAGAGTTAAAAACTCCAGGGAAGCTTTAGGGAGACCCCCGTACTTTGATGACTCTTACCTCCAGGAGCCCAACTAGGTTGTCACAGTGAAGACGTTGTTGCCGCCCAGCCAGGTTCATTTGCCCGTTCATTTGCCCGCTGCCCAAGAGGTAGCCAATGTGCTGAGACAGCAGGGTTTACAAGGCAGAGAAAGAGATTTATTCCACATAGCGCTACACGGGGAGACGGGAGAAATTTCTCAAATCCACCTCCCTGAGAATTTGGGAGACAGGGTTTTTAAGGATAGTTTGGCAGGAAAGGGATTAGGCAATTAGGTTTGTAAATTGGGGCAAAATTATAGGGGTGTAGGAATCCCTGGGGTCACAATTCCAGCTGAGCGGGTTTCTTGATATGGACCCTTGGTCTGGGTGGGCCAACCAATCCCCTGCAGTGCGGGGCCTGGAAGACATCTTAAAAACTACCTTTAAGTTTCAGAAAGGTGATGTTATCATCTATAGAGAAAGTTAAGAATCTATATGGACACCAGCTATGGGGAGGAGTTAAGAATCTTTATGACCACCAGCTGCGTGGCTCTGGAGTGGCAATTATAGAGAAGCAAACGGAGGACATTTTCATTATTTTTAGCTAGGCCTTTACCATAGTTCTTGTCTTATACCCCGTTATTGAAGGGCGGTTTCAATGTGAGAAACATCCCCACGTGGTTACAGCATGGGAGGGGAGAATAGCCCTTTCGAAATATACCAGAGCGTTCTGTTCTTAACCTGCCCACAGGGAAACTGTTTTACCAGAGGTTAACCAACTGGGGCTTTATCAGAGCCTAACTGACTTGGGGAAAGAGAAATGTCTAACTCTAGCCCCCTGTAGCCTTCCTGTCTCCTTGGGCAGGGGGCGGTGGAGGGAAAAAGGTGGAGGAGTCCTTGCAAGGCTCGCAGCCGGGAGGCACGGCTCCCTGACACACTGAGACTCATCACAGGACCGTGAACACTCCCCCTCCTTCCGTACCACATCAACAGGGCCCCTGTATGAGAAATAACGGGATTGCAGCGGAAAGAACTGCAACCCAGACAACAGAGGAGACAAAAACAAGAACACCAGAGGGGATTTTAGCCTCTGACATCTATCGCTACAGCAAGCAGTAAACACAGCCAAACTCCTAGCCGCATAAACATAAAACCTTGAACTAGGCCTATTTACCTCGGTTCCTTTTACCCAGTTGTGGCATAATAAATAATATTAATATATCTGGTCTTCGCCCCCAGTTCCTAGCACAGAGCTTCAATAACTTTGGAATTTCCTGAGCGGAGGGAAGTATCTTTCTTATGCTAATGAGGTGAATCGCAAGGGCCCCTGGATAGCTTCAGGATGCGGCTGATAACCAGAAAGACTAATCATGTTAGAAGGTGGAAACTTTGGGCCAGCCCAACCTTTGGGCAAGGACGGAGGAGGGTGGAGATTGAGTTCAATCACGTTGCCGATGAATGAATCAGTCTTGCCTAGGTAATGAAACCACATAAAAACTCGGGACACAAAAGCTCAGCGGAACTTTCAGGTAGGTGAAGACATTGATGTCCTGGAAAGGTAATGCACCCATATTACATAGAAGAGGACATGGAAGCCCTGTGTCCGCCACCTCCATACCTTGTCTTCCATTGGATTGTTCATGAGTCGTAGCCTTTATCCTAAGAGCGTAATCATAAGTATAGTGCTTTCAGTGAGTTCCGTGGGTCATTCTAGCAAACTATTCAAACTGAGGGACCCTGAGAACCCCTGAATTTATAGCCACTCAGTCAGAAGTGTGGGTAGCCCCTGAGACTTACAGCTGACATCTGAAATGAGACAGTCTTGTGGCACACAGACCTTAAATCAAACCTTTCCCTCCACCAGCCCTAAGTAATCACTGATCTACTTTCTTTCTCTATAGATTTCCTTATGCTGGTCTTTTGTATGAATAGAATCATATATTTGCGGTCTCTTGTGACTGGCTTCTTTCACTTTCAAGGTTCGGCATGTTGTACCATGTATCAGTACTTCAATCCTTTTTATGGCCAAATAATATTCTACTGTGTGTGGATACATCACATTTTATCAATTCATCCATTGATGGACATTGGGTTGTTGCCACCTTTTGGCTATTAGAAATAATGCTTACATGTATATTCATGTACAAGTTTCTGCTTGGATGTGTCTTTTTATTTCTCTTGGATATATAGTAGGAGTGCAGTTGCTGAGTTATACAGTAATTCTGTGTTCAGTCATTTGAGGGACTGCCAGACTGTTTTCCAAAGTGGCTGCACCATTTTACATTCAGTGCATTATGGTTTAATTTCTAACCACAGAAATTTTAATTGCTAACACTTGTTATCTGACTTTTTATTCTAGCCATCCTAGTGGGTTTGAAGTGGTATCTCATTGTGGTTTTGATTTTGATTTTTCTGATAACTAATAATATTGAGCAACTTTTCATATGCTTATTGTCTATCTATATATCTACATATTTTCTTTTTTTCTGTTTTTGGAGACAGGGTCTTGCTCTGTTACCAAGGCTGGAGTGTAGTGGTGTGATCATAGCTCACTGTTACAGCAAATGCTTAGGCTTATGTGATCCTCCCACCTCAGCCTTCTGAGTAGGTAGGACTACAGGTGTGTGCCACTACCCTGGATAATTTTTCTTATTTTTTGCAGAGACTGAGTCTTGCTATGTTGCCCAGGCTGGTCTCAAACTTCTGGTCTCAAGTGATCCTCCTGGCTCAGCCTCTCAAGCAGCTAGGACTACAGGCATGTGCTACCACCCTGGCTAATTTTTCTTATTTTTTTTAGAGGCAGGTCTCATTATATTGCCCAGGCTGGTCTCAAATCATCCTCTCACTTTGACCTCCCAAAGTGCTGGGATTATAGGCATGAGCCCAGCCTGAATTTCTTGACAATGATACTTGAGTTTCTGAAAGTTATTTCTTCCATAGACCTAATAATAAATTTATAAATCAGCATGAAATGAAGAAAAGTTATCACCATTACCTCAAAATATTTCTTGTTCATTTAAGGTATGAAGTAGGAGGAGAATTGAATATACAAAGAGGCAAGGCAGAGTAGGTGGCCCTTGGCTTCCCCAAAGAGTTAAGAGTATCCCTTAGATGACAAGACAGGCCACAGTACAGGATGGGCTAGTTGGAACTGGTCGAGCCTAATGGAAGGGTTGTGCTATGGGGGCCACATCACCAGGGTGGGGCAGTCCAGGGGCCACAGGTGGAACAGAGCAGAGCAGGGGAGGGGCCTGAGCCCACGTCTGTGAAGGCAGGCATGGGCCAGGGCCACTAACCTGGGGAGTGGAGGGCTCGCATAGGGAAACCCTGGGAGGTCAAGAGGAGGGCTCTGAAAATCAGGGTGCTTTATTTTTGATTATAAGAAACATGGCTCAGGACACAAGTGGGCAGAAGACCAAGGTGGTGGCCATCTCCACATTGTGGTATGGGGTATGTTATTCAAGACTGAGGCTTGAAATGGCACCTGGGTCCTGAAATTGGGCAGACCCCGCTGCAGTTCAGTGGTGGGTGAAGGGAGATGTATCATTTGGTTGTGGCCAACGTAAACGAAAGGCAGCTGACTCATTGGACATCAGGGATGCACAGCTATGGTGGGAGGTTGGAGGACCAGGTTTGGGAGCAGGTGGGACATATGGGTGCTCTAGAGGGCCAAGAAGCTGGGAGCACAGGAATCACCTCCTATGTGGGTTCTCTGATCAAACGAGTATTGGAATGGAGGTTCCCAGTGTTGCCACTGCCTTGGATTATGCGCTCATGAGACAGAATCAAGAGAGGTGGTCTAACGGGCTGGGCTTTGTGTCACTGAGGGTTGGCTACCAGGAACCTCCCTCCCACCAAACCCATCCATAGTCTGAGAAAAGCAACCTCCCATGGAATCAGTGTTATTGGGGAGAGGACAGATGCTGGGCTGGACAACCCTGTCTACTTCAAGGGACCATCCAAGTAGGACTGAAGTGGACAGCTGCAGGTCCAAGGGCTAGGCCAAGGCAGCAGCTGGAGCTCGTGCTGTGGACAGCTGCCTGGAGGTGGCACAGATGTGAGCAAGGTGGGCTGACTCAGAGGCTGGGACCCTGGCAGGTGCCAGGCGGACCCAGGCCAGGCAGAAAGGAGGGTCTACTCCCCAGAGGCAGGCCTGAGGTGGGGCATGGTCTTGACTGCAAGCCACAGAAGCTAACTGGATCCAACTCAAGCAAAAATTGAATTTTGCTACAAGGACATGTTTCCGTGGGACCCAAGGGCAGGAAGGGTGGCCCCTTTCTTGTCTCTCCCTTGGCCTCAGGTTCTTAGCCTCTGCCCCTCTCTCCTACAGAACTGCAGCCTCTGCTCTGTGTCCCTCTGAAGACGGTGGCCACCCTTCTGCTCGGTACAGCCTGGCCTCTTCTCTGGAGCATCTCTGATGGCTCCATGGGGCCATGTAGCCACCCAGTCTAGTCACCTATGATCCAAGGACAGAGGGGCATTTCCCAAGGGTTGTCACTGTCTGTCCCTGTGGGCAAAGTGGGGAGAGAGGCAAGGGGGCTGTGGGTGGAGCCCTGGCAGGGACCAGGCAGAGCTGGGGGTGCTGGCAGTGGGACCACAACGGGATCTGGCTGTGGGGAGTCAGAAGGGCTGGCCAGGGTGCCTTGGCTGCTTGGCCCAGGGTGGGGTGGAGGTGTAGGAGGAAGCAGACAGTCCGGGGGGCTCCTGGGAGATGGATGGTGGAGGTGCTCCTGATGGCAGAGTGGCAGGCGGGGAGATAAGGGTCTATTTTGGTGCCGTGGGCTCCACACGTCAGCGACACATCCTGGGGGATGTTCCACAGATGGGAGGGACAGGGATGAGGTAGCAGGCAGATGGAAGGTCAAAGGCTGCTCCAGACACCTGGGGTGGTAGACACAGGGCAATGAGTCCCGGAGGAAAGGGGCAGAGAAGGGCAGAGAGTATGGGCAGCAGGAGGGAGGGGGATAGCTGGGAGAGGGGCCAGCAAGAAGGGTCTCCCTTCTTCACACACGCTGTACATGCATAGACACATATGCGCACACACACACACGCGCACATGCACACACCCCGCCCCACCCCCAACAACCCCCACACCACACACAGGCACACGTACACGTGCACATGCCTGCATATCCCCCACGTGCACACACATACACCACACACATGCACATACACACCATGCTTCCTTACCCTGCCCCCCAAACACATGCACACACATGCATGGGCCGGCAGCAGGCGGCGGAGGGCCCCTTCTACTGTAGCCAGCCTCTGCTGTGTGCTGCCTCCGGTCAGCAGGGTCCCATACCAATGGCCTTTAGTGGGAGACAGACTTTGCTACCTAGAGAGAAATCTCCATGCATAAGCTGCCTCAAGTGGCAAACTCTAGGGACCTGCAGCATCTAAAAAGGCTCCCAGCTCAGCCTCCACAGATCTGGAGGTTCGTAATGTCCCTTCACTCATTCATGAGACACTTCCAGAGCATCTGCTCTATGTTGGAGACAGAGGTGTCCCTGCCCTTGCTTCACTCACAGGAAGCCTTGTCCAGGGCTGAGCAAGGTGGGCTGCGTGAGCCTGGGAGGAACATCGCCCAGACCAGAGTCAGGAGACAGCTTCCTGGAGAAGCTCTGGAGTGAGGCCTGAAGCCCACAGAGGCAGGGTAGGGGCTGGGAGCAAGGGGCCAGACGGCCAGGACCAGGCGACTCTTGTCACGCAGTCACGGCCATGGCAATGGAACCTGAGGAGCGGGTCACTCTGGGTTAGGGAGGCTCTCAGGAGGGCCACAGCCCTGACAACCTGGCCAGAGCTGTTCCAGCACCTTCTGGCTGTGCCCCCTTCAACCTGGACTGACCTCTGCTTGCCCTCAGCACCCGGGCCCTCCACTCAGAGGGGCTGGTCTCAGGTGACTCCAACCAGAGACCCACGGGTGCGCGGGTACAGGTGAGTGGTGAGCCATTTGGGGTGGGTTTCTGTTTCTTGTAATCAAAGGTTGAAACAAGAAAAGAATCTCAATTTTTGGTTAATCTTTCTTAAAACTTTGTCTTCATGTGGACATAGGCTAAGATGGTGTACTACTTACCTACTTCTGCAAAACAGTCATGCCGAACCTTACTAGCTCAGAAAAGCAACTGTTTCTTACTTCCCATAATGCTGTGGGTTGAGCGGGCAGCTCTTCATGTCATCCTGCCTGAGGTTGGATGTGGCCATTTATTTGACTGGGGCGGGGGGTCCGCTAGAGACTCCGTCCCAACTGTCCAGCCTCAGGCATAGACCAGGCCTCTCTCTCTAAGTGATCTTTTATTCGGGGCTTTGTCTCAGCCTGGTGGCCTTTGGGTCCCAGAAAAGTGAGGTCAGAACTGCAAGCCCTGAGGTGCACAAGCCACAGGCCAGCCTGGATCCAGGGGGTGGAGAAACAGCCCCAGCCTCTGGAGGGGAGTGGCTCGCACTAGACAACACATTGAGCCCTTCAGCTGCCCCGTGGTTCCTCCTCAGTGATGCACACAGAGGGCTGTGGCTTCCCGGGGCTCTGCCACCTCGAGAGGACGAGGCTGTTTGGGGCATAAGCCCACCCCAGTCCATCTGCACGTCCCTCCATCTGCACATCTCGTTGTGTGCTGGGGCCCTCAGCTTGGGGGTGAGCCCGGTGATTCTGAAGTGAAGTCAGCATTGCAGAGGGCTTGCTCCGGGCCTACCGCAGAAGGGGAGGCCGAGAGGGTTAGGCAGATGCTATCAAGAGCTCGTGTAATTCAGACATCTTCATTTTAAGCTGCTGGATACGTGTGGGACACAGAAACTTCCAGGTGCAAGGACTCAGCTTGCTCACGGGCTCTCTGGGGCTGTGTGTGGCCAGTTTGTTCTCCTGGAGAGGGAGCCCCGGACCTGTGTCCTTGCTGCCACGTGCTCTGCGCTGAGGTCTGTGTGCACAAAGATGAATAGTAGGTTCAAACCCGGCTCTGTCACCTCCTGGCTGTGTGTGAATTTGGACAGGTTGCTTAACCACAAGGTGCCTCGGTTTCCCTGTCTGGAATTCCTGTATTGGTTAGGATTACGTTCTGTTGTAAGTATAATACACTCCAAACAGCGGGTTCCATCAGATGGCGCTTGTTCTATTCATGTAAGATATGACAGGAGACTGAGGTAGTGTGTCATGCTCCACGTGTCAGGGACCCAGCTCACAGCTCCCCCATCCTGTGGCTGTGGCCCTTGTCGTTGCAACCCCAGGGGGTCGTGTGCCAGCCAGGGGCTGGGCAGCAGGTTGGAGGGAGGTATGCACATCTGTGTCTTAAGGAGAAAACTGCCACCACATATGGTCACACCTGCCAGAGAGGTAGGCCAAAAAAGCATAGTCTTTATTCTGGAGCCAGGGACACAACTACAAACTCAGTGACCACAGGGCGTGAGAAGGCAGTGTCTGGGGAGAGCGGATTGCCACTCGCGCAGCACTGAGGACCTGGGGCAGAGGAGCTCTGTGACCATCAGGCACCATCTGCCATCAGTACGCAACCCAGCCCTGCTTTATAGACAGGCACACAGTGAGGGGTGGGGGACTGCGACTGCTCTTTACTTCGGCCAAGGCCTCCCTCTGCACCTCCGCACCCCCAACCTTTCAGTCTGGAAGAGTCGAGATTTGCTCATTTTTAGTTTGTATTTGCAGACCTACCTATTCCTTGCTGTTTCTCCAGCATGCGCAGGAAAATCAGAACTTGAGGGAGTCGAGGTTCGGGCTGGGGCCTCTCGGCCTGGCGGGGAGGGTCTGGACTCGGGGTGGTGAGGTGGGCTGCGGGGCAGCAGGCGCCTGCCAGGCCCTGACAGTTACACTGGACAGTTAAGCTGGAGAAGCATGCGGGTCACATATTTCTCGTGTCAGGGCAGGAATTTAAGAGCCTGTCTCTGGTCTTATCAGTGGTGTTAACTCGGCTACAGAAAGAATGTGCAGAGAGGGAGGGCTGGGGTCCGGGCAGGGCAGGGATTGGGGCCCAGGCTGGGGCTAAAGGGGTCGCAGGGTAAGATCAGAAAATATAGCACCACAGGGGCCTGACCGCCGCTGACTGGGAAGGGCCTTTGGGGAGCAGCCCTCGCTGTGCACCTGGGCCAGCTTGGCCGGCACTGTCCCCGGGAGGGACCATTCGTCCCACGCCCTCCCTGGGCAAGGCTGAGGCTCTTGAGGGATGGAACACGATGAAAAACAAAGTCTCCTGCCAACCCAGAAAACCTTTCCACAAAAATAAATGAGAAAGAAAACGGTTTAATTATTGAATGAGCATTAAACAGATGGCAGTGCTCATCTCGGGCAATCTGCTAAGAGACTGCAAAGACAGAAACCGCGCCCTCGGGGAAGCCAGGTGCAACTCATTGCATCCGTGTCCTCCAGAGAAACTTGACATGTCCTCAGGTAAGAGGACTCACAGCACCAGTGGCCACACAGAGTTCTCTCTCAATCCCAGGTAATTGGGACAGCCACCTGGGTTTGCTAATTGCCTTTATCCGAAGAAAAAAATAAACTCACTTTTAAGACTGAAAGTACGCTTGCAACTTTGGCTCCTGCCCTCCCACGGAAGCTGGGAGATAAGGTTGTCTCTCCCTTGGTGATTACATTTCAAACAGTGGCTCCAGTCCTTAAGGAGACATTCCTGGGTTGTAAAATTGGCAAGAGGCATGCATATAATAGCTTTGAAACATATTTACAAAAGAAGAGGCCGAGAAAAAACTTACGATTATAAGTTTTCTAAAGAAAATGCTCTAAGAAAAGGGAGTGGGGAAAGTTTCCTATTTTTGTACCAGGGAGTGTTAACTCTTTCTCATTTCTAGTTCATTATGTGCCCGTATGGCCACCGCTGCCTGATGCCTCAAGGCCCAGTGGGGGCAGCTGGGCAGCACAGCTGGGTCTGTCCTGCTACGGGAGTCAGCCTCAGAGCCCCCAGTGAGGCCTTTGCATCCAGGCTCTGTAGGGATGTCGGGCGGGCATGGGGGTGAGGGGGAAGGCCGGGCAGATGGGATGGCACTGCTGCTCTCAGACTGAACGTGAGCTGCTGGCAGAGGAGGAGGAGGGGCAGAAGCTGATGAAATCCCCCCAGAGAGACCAGGAGGCTCTGGACACAGTCCCAGTGAGGGCAAGAGGCCTGGGAACCTCCTCATGCACAGTCAGGGGGCTTGGGCCTGAGCACGGCTCCGTGCGGGGATGTGGAGTGCAGACCCCGAGGACCAAGAGCGATGGGACATCTAGAGCGAGCACTTTAGAGCAGAGAGGCTTCTGGGGCTTCTAGAAAGACAGGAAGGGCGGGAGGAGTTGGGTTTGCATGCAGACTTCTGATGAGACTCCCCTGGGGTACAGGGTGATGGGTGGTGGGAATGTGGAGGAGGCCTGTCCCCAAGTCACACGGAAGTCTGGCCACTGTTGGAGGCTCCTAGGCCCCTTAGGTCCTGTTGCATTTCTTCTGTCTGTTTTCTAAATAGGAGCTACTGCCTGTCAATGGCAGGCGGGACTCAGGCCTGGACCATGTAGGGCTCACAGCAGGGACCTGAGGGCCTGGCCAGGGGGATCCACCCCCATCCCTGGAGGGAGCTTCCCTCAGCAGGTGGACAACACGGAGCTGGCCAGGCCCCTCCCAGGGCTCTCCCCAGCCATGCCCACCTCACACCCCCTGCCCCCCAACATCCTCGGGCATAGACCGTTTGACTCTCTACATCAGGGATGCCTTGAGCTTCACCACAGGACAAAGTCTGGCCCCTACAGATGAGTTTGTATGATCTCAGCTGTCTGGAAACAGTCTTCTCTCCCCTCTGCCCATGCTGCCGCGACACAGGCAACTCCACCCAAATGAAACTGGCTTCTTTTGAGGACATCAAAAAGCACTGCTCCCTACTGGGAACACTATCTGCAGAGCAGGCCGGCGTGTTTGAACCCAGTGACTGCCCCAGAGCCTCCCAGAAACCACAGTCTCAGACACGTTACACGGTCTAGCTCAGTGTTGTGCAACAGCGATGAAAGCCAGGAATGTGGGCCACATGTGGAATGCAAAATTTTCTAGTAGCCGCATTTAAAAAGTGAAAAAATAGGTGAAATTAATTTTAGTAATATTTTAATTTAACCTGTGTTAACTAAAAAAACAATAGTGAGGTTCGTACTTTGGAAAAAGGAGAGGTTTATTTCTTGAAAAGAGTTTTTAGCTGGCAGTGGCCATTCCAGCAAGCTGGGAAACACAGCTCCCAGCCACAAGCCAGGAACACGTCTTCCAGAGAGACAAAAGGAACAGGATTTTATACTGTGGCCAAATATACGTGTTTAACAAGCTATGGGAGGAGTCATGAATATTTATGAAAACAGAAAACATGGGCATGTGTTAATTGTGCTTTATGCCTCCCATCCTGTCATGGCCGAGAACTCAGCTTTAAGGTTTTTCTGGGTTCCTCTTGGCCAAGAGGGGTGCATTCAGTTAGCAAGGGCTTAGGATTTTATTCTGAGTTCATTCCCAATGTATCCAAAATATTATTGCTTCAACACATAATCAATATAAAATTATTGAGATATTTGCATTCTTTTTTGTACTAGATCTTCAAACTATGGTGTGCATTTTACATTTGTACCACCTCCCACAGTCCAAGTGCTCAGCAGCCCTGGGGGGCCCGAGGTTGCCATATTGGACAGCACAGGCTGAACTCCCGTCCTAGGTCTGTGCCCGTCTTTGTCTCTCTCTATCCT